>PVIU01008479.1:0-82991 GCA_004026605.1 Ondatra zibethicus
CCTTGGACTTCCAACAGGGCAGGGCACCATGCCCTCTTTCAAGGAAGAAGGGGGAGGGAGGAGGGGTGGGGGGTAGTGGGAGGGGACCGGGAGAAGGGGAAGAAAGGAAAAAATTTTTTTTTTATCTTTAATTATGTTCTTGAATGGAAAAAATAAAACAAAACAATGTATGGAAAAAAAAATAAAAATAAAAAAAAAAAAAGAAAGTGTAAAGAATAAGATTGTTTTTTATAGTCTCTTCTTGGTAGTGCTGATTTTTGTTAACATTTAAGAATATAATGATGCTATTAAGCAACTGAGAGAGACAATAAGTTGAACTTACATTGTGACTTTCTGGAAATGAGCTGGTGTCTACTCTTTTGAAAACAGTGTCAATGAAGGACATTGTTAGTGTACTAAAGTAAATGAACCCCAGAAAGATCTCACAACACTTTTAAATACTTTAAAACATTCTGAAGAATCTTTGATCCCTGTTTTCATAGTGCATTTGGTAAATGGCCGACCACTAAATGAAAAAAAATCTGCTTAATATTTTATAAAGAGATTTTGACAAATTATTTATTTTCCCATCTTTAGTCCAATATTCAAACTTATTACTGACAGCAGACATAGCCTTTAGCATGTAAAGTGAACTCTGTTTACCTTTAAGTGAAAAAGATCTTCTACTAGAAGAAGAGAAATTGTATGCAGATGGCTTCCATTTTTTGGCCAGAGAAGATCGAAAGTGCATGACAATCCCATCAAGGATATCTACGTATAGTGGAGGCCCACATGTGTCTCTATGTTACTACATCTTGAACTACTTCCAATTGCTGAGAAGGAGAGTGATGACTAGCAGAATGGCAAAGGAAGAGTGAATACTGGGTCCGTTGAGAGAATCATGTGGTTTCTGTGTTTGAGTCCGTTTGCCTGCTATATTAAATTTATTAGTTTAACATATGTCAAACCATCTCCACAGCTCTGGAGTAGAGCCAACTGGATAATGATGAATACACAATCAAAATCCCAGAGAGACTAGGGACAGAGGGAGCTTATCAAAGCCAAACTGACAGTCAGTGTCGTGTCGTCCCTATCTGCTCTCCTCACTGCTCTTTAGTATAGTGCTTGAAGTCTCAGCTAGAGCAATAAGATAAGGAAAGAAAAGGGATAAAAAAGAAGCCAAGTATCCCTAATTGCAGATGATATGACTCGACACAGGAGACCCTAAGGTTGCCACCAAGAACACTTAGAGCTGTTATATTCGGTAAAAGAGAAGAGTACAAAATTACCCACAGACATCAGTATTCTTGTCAGATAGCAATGAGAAACACACTGAAAAAGGAAGTAAGGGAAATAATACCATTCACAAAAATTAAATATGTAAAAATAATTGTAGCCAAGTATACGAAAGAACTGTATGATGAAAACTTTAAGTCACTGAAGAAAGAAATTGAGGAAGGCACCAAAAGATGGAATGAACTTCCATGTTCACGGATTGGAAAAATGACTGTTGTGAAAAGATACACCTTACTAAAAACTGCCTATAGATTCAGCCCAATCTCAATAAAAATTCCAGGGACATTCTACTCATATACAGAAAAATAATTTTAAAATTTGTAGAGAAAAAAACAAAAGCAAAAACAAACAAACAAACAAAAAACCAAACCCTTGTAGAGTCAAACCAAGCCTTAGGGAAAAGAATACTTCAGGAGACATTAACACACCTGATTTTAAATTATATTTCAGAACCATCGTAATAAAAACAGCATGGTACTTGAGCAAAAATGGACATAAAGATTAATGGAACAGAGTAAGGAAGTTAGAAAGCAACTCCAGATATCTGACTTTTTACAAAGATGCCAAAAAATACTCATTGTAGAAAGAATGGAATCTTCAACAAAAGGACTAATAAATATAATTTCAACATGCATAAAAATGAAAACACTATATTAATATTTTCACCTTGCACAAAATTTAGCTTCAAATAGACCAAGGACTTTAATATAAAATATAATGTTTAACATTAGAAAGCCATAATTAGCATTTTGTTTTTAGTGTTTTAAATTCTCACTGGTGTACAGACACCCATTAACAAATCTTTGTTTGGTAACTCTAAGGAAAAGTGTAACCCTTCTTTGTGGTGTCAAGGTAGAGCCCGCTCTTTCACAGAGGATGCATAAAGCCATCCACCCCTCCCAGTACCTATACTGCTCATCATGGAATCACAAGGCACACAATTAGCCTCTTCTTCATAGCTTTGGAGGAGACATGTACCACTGATATTCCACGCCATAAGAAAATAAATTTTACTTTAATAGGAAATATGGAGGAGTTATTTAGCAAAGTACTTGGCTGGATCTTGAAGATATATCACAAATATCAGATAGTTCCCTATTTTTGGAGAAAAGCATTCCCAAGCTTAAAAAAATCATTAGAATGAGATTCTTATCTTTTCCTCTATTTATACTTTATTTTTTTGGTTATTTTTTTAACTTATTTTTTGTTTGTTTATTGTTTTTACATCTAAACTGAAATTTCCTCTCCCTCCTCTCCTCTAAGTCCCTCCCTCCAACTCCCCTCTCCCCCATATACCTCTCTTTCTCTGTTTCTCTTCAGAAACGGGCAGACCTCTCATGGATATCAGCCAGCCATGGTATATCATATCAAGTTGCTGTGAGACTAGGCACTTTCCTCTTCTATTAAGGCTGGATGCAGCCATCCAGTATGAGGACTAGATTCCCAAAGCAGGCAACAGTCAGATAGCTCCTGCTTCCTCCGTTAGGAGTCCAACATGACCAAGCTACACAACTGTAACATATATGCAGAGGGCAAGCTTCTGGATTGTTGGTTCAGTCTTTGTGAGCCTCGAATGAGATTCATATGTGGAAAAAAATTGACTTGAACCTTTGCATTAATGTGCAGTTGAGATTTGAGTGTATTTATATAGAAATGATCAGTTGTAGACTTTGAAACCATTTCAGCAATCATTTATGAAGTGCTGCGGAGTACACTAGTGGAGTGTTTTTAAGCAAAATTGCTAAGAAAGGAAGAGCTAATACTTGTGATTAATGGCAGATACTGGAAATAAGACTCCACAGACAATGCATTACATTTGTTGAAGAAAAGTAAGTGGAGATGTGGGGCTGGAGAGATACTAAGTGGTTTACGGCACTTCCTACTTGTAGAGGACCTGGGTTCAGTTCCCAACACCCACACTGGGCATCTAGCAGTTGCTGACAACTCTACCTCTAGAGGTTTGAATGCCTTCTTCTGGCCTACTTGGGTACCTCAATGAACATGAGCATACACACATTGATGCCCACATACACATAATTAAAATTGAACAAATCTTAAAAGAAAGGAGTAAAGATTAAAAAGTTAAAAATAAAGTATAGTAAATCCTTTTAGGAGTGAGAAGTACAGAAAAATGGGTGTCATAGCTGAGCAAAACCAAATGACACATAGATATAGTATATGATATGCACACACACACAGAGTGAGTGAGTGAGGAGGGAGAGAGTTTACAGTTTCTTGATTATTTGGTCAAATAAATAGGCTGGTTTGTGTAATTATAGATTATTGTGACAAAACACTGTCAGTATATTTCTAGGATTTTTAAAGAACAAATGTGAATGGGGTGGGCCAGAAGAAGAAATTTTCATATAAGTCATTAAATTAGACGCTCCTATTCCATTTCCTTTTTATTCTTTTGAAGTTATGTAGGTAAAAAAGATAAATTTGTAAAAGAATTTCATAGATACTTAAGTTTGGAACAGGGTCGAGCCTATTGAAATTGTGTTATAAAGTTTCTATGTGGAAAGTGTATGGTAATAGTTTCTGATATCCATAAGCTAAAGGACTCATTAGTTAATAGGCATTGGTAGAAGCCAAACACATTGGCACTTTGCCAGACAGTGTGTGGGTTGCAGAAACTTGTAAGTAGCAGTATCGTATGAAGAGATTGTAGTCTCTTATAGATGACCCACGTAGCACACATTAAATAATTCAAAATTAAATTAATTGGTGGTATTTATTCGGAGAGCAGAAAACTTTAGGAGAAGTCTTAGTGTAATGGAAGGATGCAGTTTCTCGCAAACTATAATTTACTTGGGTTTTCAAAGTGAGCAAGTACAGAACCAAGTAGAGGTTAGGGAACGTTCTGATGGGAGAGGCAAGGAAGGAAGAGAATGCTTGTAGGTGGAGAGGGATCAGGTTTCTGCTGGTCTCTGAATGGTCTAGAATGGTTTTTATTTCAGAAGCTTTTGTATTTTGGGGAGATAAAACGTTGTACAGACAACACATAAAAATGCTTCACATTTTTAAAGTATAAATGAAAAAGTAAATCCTGAATGCAGCATTTTAGAATTAGAAATGACCTTAAATGTATGTTACCTTCTCAATTTACATGTGAAATTTTGATAGATTGGACTGATGAAAGTGATCTACCTTGCTCCTCATAACATGAAGACTAAATGCTAGAGCTTTTCATTCCGTGCTGGGGCTCATTCTGCTAAAGGCTGCTAGATTCCCATGTATGAAATGAAAAGACGATTTTGACTGAATGTTTTCAAGATCCTTGGGTAACTTCTGTGCAAAGTGAGAGTTTGTGGTTACCAACTTTTGAGAAACATTCTGAAAATATGCAAGTAGTTGCTAATTGTAAGTGTTTATGTCCTTAATCCACTGAGATCACTCAGGGCAAAAAGTTCCCTGCGTTGTTGGTTAGACTCTTAATCAAGCATCCTAAGGTTGTCATTAGAGCAAAGAAAAATGAGTTTTAGATTTCTTTTTATTGATGCACATTGACCTTTTAGCTGTACTGATTGACAAAGTCACCAAAGACATAGTCTTTGTTGTGTAACTTCAGCGCTGGCTGTGTTCCATAAACACCCCAAAGGTGCTTCCATCCCGCTGCAGCTGCCCTGTTCTCAACAGCTGCCAATGTGCTTGCTTGTCCGTTAATGTTTCAGAAGATGATTAATATGTTATCTGACCCCATACTGAAAAAGGGTCTCCAAATGATTCGCAAATGCACAGCGATGAATTTATGAGCAGGAGGTGGTGACCCCCTGTGATCCTGTGACCAGAGAGCACCCACTTTTTACCTGAAATAGATGATGATAATGCAAAAACACACAAGTGTAGAAGTAAATACAGCCTAACATCACCTATCCGTGTGCACATACACTTTCAGCGTTGTTTTACTGTTAAAATTAAGACTTAGTGACATGATAGACTAATTTTAAGGGTTTTCAATGGCTTCAGGTTTTTGTTTTTATTAATGTCAAGTACTACACTCAAGTACTAGACTAAGGAACATTCTCTCCTGAGCCTGATCATCTATTATGTGGCCAGAATGACCTTTTTGTTTCTTCCTCACTGATAGACGCCTTTTCCTTTGGTTTAATTAGAGAAGGTATTATTGCATGTCCCAAAGTAGGATGTATTTTAGAGAAAGTTTCACGGGCTGCAGAGAAAACTATGCATTCCATAGATGCTGGATAGAATAGTCTCTAGAATTCTGATAATTCAATTTGATTTATGATTCAATTAAATTCCTAAGTTCACTTGCTTAAATCCATTATTTTGTTCACTTAATATACCCCACTTTAAAAAAAAAGAGAAAGAGAAAAGGCTGGAAAACAAAGTACAAATTGATCCCTTTAATCTAAAGCATCTAATAGGAACTTCACCTATACAGAGGTGACAATGGTTCTTACATGTCATATCATATCCTGGAGTCACTTATATACTGAAAAGCATATATTTTAAATAACTAAAAGTGTATGGTAAAAAATGATACAAAACATGGTCAAGATCAATGTCATAGATAATTTAAAACTATTTGCAAACCTTATGAGACCAGAATGATATATTTTAAAAATGTTGGGAGCTGGGGTGGTGTAGTTAATCAAAGTTTCCCTGCAAGCATGAGGACCAGAATAGGATGTCCAGAACCCACACAGAAGCTAGGCAGGTAGGTATTGCCTATATGTGATCCCAGAACTTGGGAGGCAGATACAAGGGATCCTGGGGGCCAGCTGGCCAGCAGGAGTAGCCAGAATTGGTGAGCCACAGGCTTAGCACATGAGACTTGCCTAAATAACAAGGGAGACAAATTGAGAAAGGCAACGTCAACTCCAGGCCTTTATATATATGGGCACACACATTTTCATACATACATGCACCATAGATGAGAACATGATACACACATCTATGCATGTAACAAACACACACATAAAATTTTTTTAAATTAGATTAAGTAATTTGAAATACTTGCTAATGAATAAACTGAAGAACTACTGTATTTATTTTAATTCATCTCAGCTGACAAAAATCACTTAGCTGTTTTACAGTCCATAATGGGCTGTTTGGTTCACTGAGAAATGAACTATGTGAAATGCATGGAATGAGTCATCCTTACTGGCTACATGGCTGCATACTTCACTTTGGAATTTATTGCTATAGTTTTCTTTTTAATAAGTATTCAGCACATATGTTTTTGGACTGAGTTCATAGTAAACAAAGACATGCCTTGGGAACACATCCTCACTCTTGTCCCAGGGACACTACCATAGAGGAAAGTATTTTATGTTTAATATTTAGCTTTTAAATAGTAAGTTTTCTTTAAAAATGTATTCAAATTCAAAAGGCAGGGGAAACAAGGATACTCTGGGAATATTATAGCTTCTGTAAAACAAAATTAAATAATCTAGTGAATTCTGTTTTCTGAAGCTAACATAAAAACAAATGAAATAATTGCTTATATAAAAAACCAATTTAAATATATTTAAATACCTAATGCCTTCAGTAATTCTTAATTTTTTGAGTAATGTAGTAATTGTATGTATTATTGGAGTATCGTTTGATGTGGGAGGTGATGTATGCTGTGAATATGTTTTATTGCCATTTGTTAATAAAGAAACTGCTTTTGGCCAATGGCTTAACAGAGTAAAGCCAGGCTGGAAGAGATATATGGTGAGAGTAGGCAGAGTCAAAAAGAGCCATGTAGCCACCTGCAGGACACAGACACCTCCGCTGGGCCTGCTGAAACCTTACCAGTAGGCCACAACCATGTGGTGACACACAGATTAATAGAGATGGAATAATTTAAGATATAAGAGCTTTCTTATAACACACTTAAGCTATTGACCAAACAATATTGCAAATAATATAGTTTCTGTGTCATTGTTTCAGATCTGGGTGACTGGGAACAAACATACAGCCTCTGACAATAGATTGGTGGCAACATGGGTGACAATATCCTCATAAAACATGCGAGAGTTTGGAAAGGAATTCTAGACACAAAATAAACAGAGTTTAGCATAGTTTCTTGGTGGCCACAAATTTCTTTTCTCCAGGTGGGCTTGGGGTGAGCAGGGGTGCCATGACTCTTTTAAGAGAGTTGCAGTAGAAACTGCTCAGCTTCTTTAAAAATGGCAGCTTCTTGGTTCACCAGCACAAATGGCTCTGACCCTTTCATGAAATCTGGCTATCAAACATTTGAATGGAGTTTGTGACCAGAGTGCTACAACTTGCTTAATGACAACATAGACCTGCTTTGTGCCTGAAAATGGGGCAATATGCATGGCTCTCAGAGGCAGCAAACATGTCTCCACCATGTTGGACTTGGACTGGGTTGAGCCAATAGGCAGGACCACAAAGTTGGTCTTAGCCATACTAGCTTAGCATTTTTTAAAAAGTGCTCCTGGTCAGAAAATAATTACAGATATGAAATAAAGACAGATTCAAACACATATAGTGCTGCACCAGCACGGCAACTGTAGTTCTTCTGAGCAAGGGACGTTGGGATTGACACACAACACAACTTCAGGTTCTGCAGACAAGCCTTTATTCCACTTTCTCACACAGTATATATAGCCCTCAGCAGGGGAGGCCGAGCCAGGAAAAGCAGGAATATCTCACTGCAACTTACATGGCTTAGGGGTAAACATCCTTAGAAAACATTGCTGAAAACACCAGATTGTTCTTGTTTTTGTTCCTGTTTTCAACCAACCACAAGAGTACAAAACAGATCAAGTGGGGGTGCGAAGTCCTGTCCTCAAGGGACCCAACAAGTCCCCCCTTTTTATTTTGAAGGCATGAGAGCCCCTGTCTTAGGACTCCCCTAGATAGAGACTCTTACCCGTCTACGGGAGGCCTTAATCCCTGTCTTAGGTGAGCTCTCCATACCAGGACAGTTGCCCATCGTAGGGATCCCTGATGACTTCTGCAGCATCTGCAGCCAGACTTGAGGCACTTCCTGATTACCTTAAGACAGCCCGAGCAACACTTGTTAAGTGACAGTGTGCTGTGCGTGATTGCTGCATAAAGTGGCAGAGAATTCAAAAACAGATAACCCCAATAGCAATATCAGCGCAAGTGAGAGCATTCCAGACAATCGCTGGACCCAGCCCCCAAGCTGGGCCATGGCATTCCACTGACTGGATCCAGACACAGCAGGGACCCACATGCTATTAATACTAACAATATGCTGAGCTGTCTGCAGGGTAAAATTCAAAAAGGAGAAATTCCAAAGGCCATCCAAACATGCATTCAACCGTATAACATTAGCAGGTGTAACGTACAAGACATTTGTTTCAGGAACCAAAGTGAATCCACCTGCTCCTGCAAAAGCACAGTCCATCAATCCAAATTCAAAAGCCCAAATCCAATATGAGAGTCCAGAGCACTTGTGTCCGCAGGGCCTCGCCAACCTCCTCAGACAGCACAGTCTCCGCAGTCACAGCGAAATGGCAACTCCAGCAACCGCAGCTGCAGTGGCAGTGACAGCAATAGCAGCAACAATTGCAGCTGTTATCCCAAAGTCTCTCCGCTGTCGATAAAGGATGATCTGATGTTCTTGAGACACCAGCACAGTCAGAGGAATCAGCAGGCACTTGAACGATCAAAGCTCCAGCAGAACTGTCCCAGCAATTACTCAGCTTGCAGATCCTTGAAGAACAATTAAGAATATCACTCCCCAAAGTGCCATTCCACAATACAAAGAAAAATGGGGCAGGAATGCAAGCAGAGGATCGAATAGTCATATTGTGTCCAGCAGTATAACAAATCAGGCTCTTGAGTGATACGTTCTCCCCACATAACTGTGGGGCAGAGATTAAAATCTCTATCAGCATCCCAACACCTAGGAGCAGGCTTGGAACTATAGGTCAAATCCTCTTTGAGGATGAGATGCCATATATTTCTCACCCTACTATGAACATGATTAATGGAAGCATTATGCAATAATAAACATCCATAATGAAAAGAGGACTCCTTCAGCAATGACAGATGAGCAAAAAGTGAGGGAAAGAGGGGCTATTTTTACTAACTGGCATTAAAAGTGGGGGGTTTCTCACCAGACTCCCCATCACCCGTGATTTTGCTGTTGTTACCAGAGTCATCACCTGAAGCAGAATAAGCATCGTGGTCTTCATCCTGGATCACCAGCCTTACACACTGCTCTGGCACCCAAATTGGTTTATCAACTCCTGGAGGAAAAACATATAAAGCCCCTCTCACTTTTGCCAACAAGGGGGTTGGTTCCATCCATCTTCCTGTTTGCAGATCTTTCCAAAGAACCCATCCTAGGCTCTGAGACCTAACTTGTGTATGGTGCTCCATAGGTGAGCGCCCTTCAGCATCCACAGTCAAAAAATTTAAAATAAAGAAAATGGTGGATAATTGAGTTGCTGGGGAGAATACCAACTCCCCCCTTTTAATTTTTTGAAAATATTGCTTGAGGGTCTGCTTGGCTCTTTCCACAATTGCTTGACCCATTGGGTTATATGGGATGCCTGTTTTAACAAAAGGAAATTTTTTTTGCTGATATATGCTGGGCCATTATCTGTCTTAATAACCTCAGGTGTGCCCATATAGGCAAAAGCAGATAGGCAGTGTGCAATGGCATCTTTTGCTTGTTCTCCCGAATGCAAGAATGTGAAAATTACTCCTGAAAATGTGTCTACTGATACATGGACAAACTTAAGCTTTCCTGAGGCAGGCAGGTGTGTAACATCATCTGTCCAATGGGCCCCCTGTTTACATCGTGGGAACTTTCCTGGTCTGATGGAGCTGTGGTTTTTGTTTCTTTTTTCTCTCTCTTTTTTCCCTCCTCTCTCTCTCTCTCTCTCTCTCTCTCTCTCTCTCTCTCTCTCTCTCTAAATGTCCAGGGGCACCACATTTAAAGCAGGTTTTATCCCCAGTTGTCCATAGTCCTCGCCCGGGCCTGATGACAGCAGCAATTACCTGACCCTGAATGAAGTGCCCATCAATATCCCGGCAGATCTGGATGTATTCATTTGAGCTTTTTGTCTTATGTGGCCGCAAGGCTTCCTTACAGTATTTATTTGCATTCTCAAATGCCAGCTGCTTAACTATGGGCATAACTGTGGTCACATCACCAATCTCCCTGCCAACTGCAATAGCCTATCCACATAGTCCTGAAATGGTTCTGAAGGCCCTTGTAAAACTTTTGACAGCTGATCCCCTGCAGCCTTGTTTGGCATGGCTTTCCAAGCTTTGGTAGCCACAGCAGCCATTTGGAGATATACGGCAGGATTGAGCACAATTTGATTGGCCAAGTCAGCATAAGCTCCTGCTCCAGTTAGCAGGTCTAGATTGCGCTGTGCCTGTCCCGCTTGAGCATTTAACCTAGCCATTTGTAAACAATTTTCTTAATATTCTCCCCTCCACAATAAGTAATCTCCTCCTGATAGTACCACATGGCATAGCTGCTGCCAACTGCTAGGTGTAAGATTCAATGCAGCAAAAGATTCTACTATGGCAAGAGTAAGGGGGGCCTGAGTGCTGTATGCTGCTACGGCCTCTTTCATTTGCCTCATCTCCTTAAAGCTCAAGAGCACATATTGTCTCAGCACCTGTCCTCGATTGTTCAGTTCAGGTACATCTATGACAAGAGCAACTGTGTGCCGGGGCTGAAAGCAGACACCGTCTCTTCTTCCTGAGCCCTCTTTGGTCTCCCACTCAACTGTCAGTCCCCAACGGGACTCCCTCCTTCCCCAATCCTCATTATAAGCAGGTGGAGCTGACGGCACACATAAGGAATACTTTGCCTTACAGCACTTCAGCCTTTTCTGAAGCACCTTAATTTCCTGTGTTAGCTGTTCTTCCTCAGCAGATAAACTATCCTCTGCACTAGAGCTGAGGCTGTCTTCCCCATTTTCTGACTCAGAGGTTATTGCTATCTGATTTTGCACCCAAAAGCATGCAGACTTCGGTGCTAGCCTTGGTCCTATGCCAGATTCCAAAGTTCTTCCTGGTACCCCTGACATTTCCTTTTGGTACCTATGTGACTCCTCTGCGGATCCTATAGACCAGCGAGTCTCCTCCTCCTGTATTTCGTCTAGTATTTCTTTAGCTGTGGTGACTTCCAGTCTTACTTTCACTTCATCACGGACCAGGTTCCATAGTGAAAACATAGATATAGGGATGCTATCAGCACCCTCCTTTTGCAGCCGTTTCTGCAAATCTCTTTTTATCTGTTTCCAATCAGAGATGTTCAAACCTCCACCTGTCAAAAACCATGGGCTTGCTGTGGTTCTATTCTTAAGAAAATCTGCTATAGTTCTCTGTTTCACCATGGTTCCTTGCTGCTCTAACAACTTAGATATCTGATATATCAGTTCTCCCTTACTGCTTCTGGATCCCTTTTTAACCCAATCCTTCCTTACCGGCCTAGGATGACCCAGTCCACTACCCCTTCTTTCTCAGATCTCGTTGGAACCTCCACTTTGCCGCGCCAGCATGGCAACTGTAGTTCTTCTGAGCAAGGGACGTCGGGATTGACACACAACACAACTTCAGGTTCTGCAGACAAGCCTTTATTCCACTTTCTCACACAGTATATATAGCCCTCAGCTGGGGAGGCTGAGCCAAGAAAAGCAGGAAGCTCTCACTGCAACTTACATGGCTTAGGGGTAAACATCCTTAGAAAACATTGCTGAAAACAGCAGATTGTTCCTGTTTTCAACCAACCACAAGAGTGAAAAACAGAGCAAGTGGGGGTGTGAAGGCATGTCCTCAAGGAACCCAACAATATAGATCTCTAAATGGGCCACTGTGTTGGATAAATGTATGTAGGCTTGGGAGAGAGAATAAATAGTTATAAAAAAAAGTAAATGGTTTTAAAAATAAAGTCTTTAAAGAGATAGAGTAGAGAGTTTATGTAAGAGGGCCTTCTGTCTCTGTGTTGCTTTCATTAATGAATAAAGAAACTGCTTTGGCCTGTTGATAGGACAGAACTTAGGTAGGTGGGGAAGATGAAATTGAATTCTGGGAGAAAGAAAGCAGAGTCAGAGAGAAGTCATGGATCCTCTGCCTGAGACAGATGCCAGTTAGAATCTTTGCAGCTAAGCCACTGCCACGTGGTGATATACAAATTAATAGAAATGGGTTAAACTAATATGATTTACCCAATAAGAAGCTAGAGCTAATGGGCCAAGCAGTATTTTAATTAATACAATTTCTGTGCCATTATTTTGGTTCTGGGCAGCCAGGATGAACAAGAGGGCCTTCCTCCTACAGAGAGTCCTAGATTAAAGGAGTAAAGAAAAATAAGCCACATAAATATGGAAAACACACAGAATCTGGATTATATATATTATTGTGTTTTCTCTGAATTTTTTGACTATGAGACATTTCATATGCTAACTAAACCAACATATATATTTTAAAGGTATCTTGACTTCAAAATTTGGGTCTAAGGATATGTTGTTTTGGAAAGGAGGTTCTTCTTTTCTTTCCATGGAGAATGAGAATGTGTGGATTCCTTCCAGACTAATGTGGTTCAATGGAACAAGACCCCTGAAAGCTCTCTGTAAACCCCGAAAATTACTTTGCCCAACAAAAAACAGGAAGCAGTTTGGAGAGAACTATGCCCAAAATCCCAAATATTGTTTATAAATGTTTCTTTACATTTAAAGGGGGATATACTATAGATGGATAGTTTGCATTGGTATGGATCTTGGTTTATTGATACAATTTTAAGATCAATTTTGTTTTATGTATATTTATATTTCTGCTTTTGATTAAGGTATTGTGTTTGTGCAGCTCATTTAAAAATGTAATGTTTAATTAAGAAATATAGGTTAATAGGTAGTCATTTATAATAGTCAAGCTTGTAGTCATGTTAGTTAGGTTTAAAAGATATATATAGATATATTTCAGTTAGATAGATAAACTTCAAGCCTTTCAAAGACCTACAGAATATGGCATTTAAAATATTTTGAAAATTTAGGACTTTTCTTGACAATGAGACACATGTGCTCCTGGCAGCACCAATCTACTTCAAGAGGAAATGACTGCTGAACTTGCATAAAGGTGAGACCTTCCTTCAGGGTTCCTGCTTAATGAAAGAGTCTGCCAGACATTCTGCAGGACACAGAAGAAAGCAACTGATAGATTTTTCCATTACAAGGCAGAATAGATCTTCAAATTTCCTGCTTCAAGGAAAAGTCTGCTGGATACTATGGACCTGTAGGCTGAAGATGAGTGCCCCAAAGTTATAGAAGAGCTTTAGGTCACTGTCCAGGCAGCAAGATGTCTCTGTCAATTCTAGAGTTTTATAAGTTGCTTGCAATGCACTTCCTGTTAGTTTAGGTAATATTATATCCTTCTGGAGTCTTTGATGGAGTTGAAGAATAGATAGCTATGATTATCATTTTCCTTAGTTATGATAAAAGATAAAGTAGATATAAGTATTATAATTCTTGTTTGATAACTTTTTATTATATGTAATTTTACTATGTTAAAGTTAAAATCTTCCTTTTTATTTAGACAGAAAAGGGGAGATGACTTGGGAGCTGATACATGCTGTGAATGTTTTATTGCCATTGATTAATAAAGAAACTGCTTTCAGCCAATGGCTTAACAGAGTAAAGCCAGGCTGGAAGAGATATATGGAGAGAGTAGGCAGAGTCAAAGGAAGCCATGTAACTGCCACAGGAGATAGATGCTTCCTCTGGGTTCCACCAAAACCTTACCAGTAGGCCACAACCATGTGGCAATACACAGATTAATAGAGATGGGTTAATTTAAGATATAAGAGCTATCTTATAATACACTTAAGTTATTGACCAAACAGTATTGCAAATAATATAGTTTCTGTGTGATTATTTCAGGTCTGAATGATCAGGAATCAGCAAGCAGCCTGATAACAATCGTGTGATATTTAGCATAAGTAAACACATTGGGTTTTTTAGAGTCATGGTAATCTAAAATAGAAGAAATGTATTCTCTGATATTTTATTTTTAAAAAGATTTATTCATGTGTATGTGTATGCATGTAGATGCTCATGCCTGAGCAATGCAGAGGCCAGAAGAGGGTGCTGAAACTTTGAATACAGAGTTACAGGGAGACTTGACTTTTCATGTGGGCATGGGGTTCTAAATTCTCGTCCTTATGACTGTGTTGTGAGTGCTCTTTATCCCTGAGCCATCTTTCCAAGCCTTTCTTTAGTTTTCACCTAGAGTTTGGCTAATTTCCAATATAGCAACTTTCTTATCTGTAAAATAAGGACAGACAGATATCTACAATGAAAGCCACACATGGTTGATATCTTGAAGGTTAAACTGCAGACAGTTAACTCACTGATATTACAGGAATTTGGATTTGAAATGTCAGAATATTTTTCTTTGATTTTTTGGGGAAGGTGAGTGTGAGAGGTGCATGTCAGGGCAAGTACTCTATACTGAGATATACATCAAGTCTAGGGTATTTTCAATAATTATTTTTAATACATTTTTGTGGCTTGAATTTGATGTTGGAGGCTGTGGGGAACTCCTTCTCTAGCGATGCTTCATTGCCTGTGGATCTTTGCCCTCCTCATTGACTTAGGGTGTGGTTTTTTTTTTTTTTAGTTTCTTTTTCTATTGCTGTGATACAATACTCTGACTAAATCAATTTAGGGAAGAAAGGGTTTAGTTGTCTTACAGTTCCATGTTACAGTCCATAGATGCAGGTGAAATCAAAATGCTAGGAACTTGAAGCAGCTAGAAACATTTTAAGCACAGTCAAGAACAGTGAGCAGTGAGTTAATGCCTTTGTGTTAGTGTTTGCCTCCTCCTCTTCCTTTCGCATAGCCCAAGATACAGTGATAGGAAAGGGCCTGCCCACAATTAGGATGTGCTCTCCACATCAATTAACTGATCATGACAATCACTCACAGACATTCTCAGAGGCTGACGCTAATCCAGATGATCTCTCAAACGTGTGTCAGGAGGCTTTGGTGTTAGGCTGACAGCGCTCACCATCACAGTTTACTCACAGGTTGTCTCATGGGTCATGTGGCAAGTGACAGAAAACATAATTAAGGATATAGCCTGTCTTCTTTGACTGATACAGTTGGATTTGGACTTAGAGGTTTATCTTTAAAATATTGAGTACTAGGCATGAGTTTCTTATCTTTTAGTTTTTAGGCATTGAATCTAAGCAGGGTGTATGTGTGTTCAGCTGGGGAGAGGAGCAGGTGGACATGGACATTTTAAAATCAGAGTAGACATCATGGGTTTAGCAAAACACATTTTGTCGTTCCAAGAACAAAAGAGTTTTGCTGGTGTTTTTCTTTTTGCAAAATCATGAAATTATGGAGTTCTTTAATTTGAGAGATCAGAGGCAAACCCAGAGCTTCTGGCTCAACTCTCCACCTTGTGAACCACAGGACAGTGACTGTGTATTATGGTGGCACATGCCACGTCTTCTCTGTCCCTTCAGTGGGCTTTGCCTGTGGTATATTTATGTAACAGAATTGAATGTGTCCATACAGTGTGGCTTGTCTTGGAAAGATACTGAGGAGCAAAATGAAATTGAGATTTGTTTTCATTGTGGCTATTGGTGTCCTGAACAAATCCATTATTTTTGTGAAACCCTGTTATAGATATTTTTTCATGTATTTTTCTATTTGTTCATTAATTTAACAATACATGCTGAGGACCAACTATAAATTAGTCACTGTTTACAGTGCTAGGTGACACAGCTAAGTCAAGCCCCAGTTACTGTCTTACAAGACCACTCCAAGTCTTGTTACTGTGGGAATGTAAGTTCCAGTAGCCCATGAAAGTTACTGTGATAATGGGCCTTTCAGTTGCAGGCTATCATTGTCACTTAAAAATTTGACAGATCTCAGGAAATATTCATTTGTTTATTTTATCCATCACCATTATTTGGGAAATGGTATATTAGACAGTGTATATTTTTTTTCCTTTCTCATGTTGAATGGAGAACCAACAGCAATCACCTTTGAAGGTTCATTATATCATGTAGACTCATACAGGAGGTAATTTATTTCTGTTTAGGTTATTTTAGGGAGAGGAAATTGTATGTTACACCTGTGGGAACCTTGAAAAATCAACAATGATAAAAACATTCTGGCAAAGAACTTTATTCTTCGTTTTTTTTAATGCACTTAGATTTTGTGGAGGAGCTGTATTTAGATGGTTTCTAAAGTTTCTCTCTCTGGTTTCACTAATCCACCTCTAGAGTTAGATGCGTGTTACATAATACTTAAGATGCATAAACTGTGACATTTTATACTTACGTTCATAATAACAGAGCAGCTCTGGACATACTCCTGTGACTAGGAAGGAGAACACACCCAGAGCCAGTTCAATTATTTCTGCCTCTTTCCATTCTCAGTGATTTGATTTTCATGTCCTTATCCTGGTTACTTTTTTATCAACTTGACACAATACTAGAGTCATATGAAAGGAGGGGACTTCAACTGAGAAAATTCTCCATAAGATCAAGCAGTAAGTCATTTTTTAAAATTAGTAACTGGCAGGGGAGGGTCCAGCCCACTGTGGGTGGTACCATCCCTAGGCTGGTTTTCCTGGCTTCTATAGGAAAACAGGCTAACTAAGCTAAAAGGAGGAAGCAAGTCAGGGAATGGCACACTTTCGTGGCCTCTGCATCAGCTTCTGCTCTCCAGGTTCTTACCCTGTTTGAGTTCCCATTCTGGCTCCCTTCTGGAAGTGTGAGCCAAACAAATCCTTTCCTCTGCAATTTCCTTTGGTTATTCTGTTCCGTCATGGTAATAGTGAGCCTAACTTTGACAGTCCCCTTGTTGCTAAATGCTTTAGATGAATATGTTGACCATTGCCACCTCCCGTTTGAAAATGCTGTTATTGGTATCACTGATTATATGCAATATTTGGTTCATTTTCTTCTTACATCTTCTTACACAGTAGCAAATCCTACTGTGAGGTGTATGTACATAATTCTTTACTTTAAAAGGCTTTGCAGCATATATCTGCATGCAATTATCAAACATGATATTTTTTGTTCTTCTTTAATTTTTTTTTTAAACGGTGGTTACTAGCTTGCTACGGCAGCACACACTTGGAAGCTCAGCACTTAAGAAGCCAAGACAGAAGGTCGAGACTGGCCTGAGCTACATAGTAAGTCCCTGTCTCAGAAGGAAAATCTAAAGGAGAAACCAAAATAAAACACAACAAATGCATAGATTCTGCATACACTGTGTGCAGCTTGCCGACCTCAGTCAGGTGCTAAGATACATGGAGAACTCTCTGTGCAGCAGGGTCTTGCTTTGTGTCAGTGTTCGATAGCGTCAATTCCGTCATCCATCACATTTCTTTACACCATATGGTGTGCTTCTGGCCTTGCCATTCTATTCTCCTGGGTCAAATTTTGTTTTGTAATTGCCTCCTCTACCATGACATTGCTGTAATTGTTCTTTATGCATGTTGGCATCGTACTTAACAAGAATCCCATTCTGTACTTACTTTCTGATGAGCATCTTGGCAGCTCTTGAGCTGTTTTCATTCTGTAAAAATTTTAAGATCAGTTTTCCAAACCACTTGAAACAAGGTTGGAAATTAATTCAAATCATGCTCTGTTAAAAAAAAATTTTGGAGAAAATGGGTGTTTACAAAATGATGCATTCAAAAAGAAAAAAATACCCAGCAAGAGATAGTAGGAGACTTAGTGCAAGGAATAGGCTTATAGAGCCATGGCGCTGTAAGGAAGGGCAGTAGAACTCTGCTATATTCACACATGAATTTCTTCCTTGGAGGACTCCATTCTGTTAGGTTCTTCCTTTGACTGGTAGAATGAGGCCTACCCTGGGTATGTAGAATAGCTTCCTAATTTAAGGTCCATGTACTATAGAGCTCATAAAAGTACTTTCACACAAATTCTTAGTTTAGGATCTGATTAGGTTATAGCATTTAAGACTTGTTAATTTGATACATAAAACTTACCTCACCTTCACACCACTCTCAAAACTTTAATTTTTTTCTCTCTCTGTGTTTTTATATTATGCTGGATAGTCTTTATCAACTTGACACAGCCTTTGGGAAGAGGGAGTCTCAGTTGAGAAATGCCTTCATCAGACTGGCCTGTGGGCATGTCTGTCAGACATTTTCCCCATTGCTTGTAAATGTAGAGGGATCAGTGCCATCTCTGGACAGGTTGGCCTGGATTGTTTAAAAGTCTATGCATCCCCAAATGGATGTCTTTGCCACACCCTTTCCCTAAAAGGCTCAGGGATCTACGTGCAAGAGGAGGCAGAAAGAAAGAGTAGAAGAGCCAGAGGGGATGGGTGACTCCAGGAAAGCAGAGTCTTCCGGACACAATGGGACTGACAGACATATGAACTCAGAGAGTATGATATCTTGCACAACGCCAGCACAAGCTCAAATCACAGAAAAGCCAAGAACTAGGAAGGGCAAATGGGCACAGAGTCCCATCCTTAAGCAAGAAGCTATTTGTAATTTATTCCTGTTTGGAAAGGGAACATTAGTTCTCCAATGGAGTGCCACTGGGTATATCAACTTCACTCCAGAGCAGTCCTGTGCCCAGGAGAAGGTGGCCGGCACAAAAAGCAAAAAGGATTAAATGTTTCACACATTTTTTCCTTTGGAATTTTTTGTTTTTATTTATTTATTTATTTATCTATTTATTTATTTATTTATTTATTTATTATTGTGTGTGCATGTATTAGTTTTGATCTTTGAACACATACTCATATTATTATATGTGTGTGTGTTAGAGATTGTGAATCTGGGGAGATGAGGTGGAGATGATCTTGAAGAGGATGGGGAAGGGAAAGAATATGATAAAAATATTATGTATATAATTTTTTATATTAAGGTGTATAAAAGAAGGCTGGTTTTCTTGGGAAAGAAAGACAGTAAGCAGTGTTCCTGCATCTATGCTCCTGCCTTGGCTTCCCTTGATGATGGACTGTAAACTGTAAGCCAAATAAACCCTTTCCACACTAAGTTACTTTTGTTTAGTGTTTCATCACATTGATAGAAAGCAAACTAGGATGCAGTTAAAGTATTTTTATACACAATTATTTCTCTATAGTGATGTTTTTAAATTTGTATATTTTAGCAGTAATATCTTTAGATATAAGGAAATACAATTAATTTTAATGTCTTAATAACTAAGATTTTTCCCAAGGAAACAATTTTATTTCTTGCATGTATTAATATTACCTATAAGAAAAACAACTAGTTTCCCCCTTCATTGCTTATGTTTTTAAAATTAATTTTAATTTTGAAATTGTGTATCTAAATAGTTCTCTTTGCAGTACACAGTGCTTTGATTTTGGCAGTGTGTAAAGTTATCTGTTCACCACTACAGCAAAATGAGGAGCACAAAACAGCAACCAATTCCCCCCTTTTCTCACAGAGCCCGGGACACACCCATCAGGGCTTCACCTTTCCTAGGATGTTAAACAATGGAACCTCTATACACCCAGATGAGTTATTATTTCTACTAAATGAAGGTCTACAAATGTGTGCTTCACTTCTCCAGAGACCACAGAATGCTTTCTGTCTTACCTTCACTGACAGCATCCTCCCTGGAGGCAGGTAAGTAGCTCTGTGCGTTGTCCTCAACATCTGCATCCTCACTGGAGACAGTCACGGAGCTCTGTGCGTGGCCCTCACTGACTGCAGTCTCACTGGAGTCAGGTAGGAGCTCTGTGCGTGGCCCTCACTGACTGCAGTCTCACTGGAGACAGTCATGCAGCTCTGTGCGTGGCCCTCACTGACTGCAATCTCAGTGAAGACAGTCATGGAGCTCTGTGTGTCCTCCTTATTCCCTGCGTCCTCACTGGATTCAGTTACGGAGCCCTCACTGCCTGACCCTCACTGGAGACAGTTACGGAGCCCTCACTGCCTGACCCTCACTGGAGACAGTTACGGAGCCCTCACTGCCTGACCCTCACTGGAGACAGTTACGGAGCCCTCACTGCCTGACCCTCACTGGAGACAGTTACGGAGCCCTCACTGCCTGACCCTCACTGGAGTCACTTAGGGAGCTTTGTTTTTAGCAGTTGTATGCTCAGTTTTAGCATGTCTTTTTCATTCTTGAGTCTGTGAAAGCTTCACATGTGTGTCTTTTACCAGGTATGAAATGATCAAACATTTTCTCCTAGTTCTGTTTCTCTGCAGTGTCTTTTGAAAAGCAAAATACGTTTTATTGATAAAGTCCCAGTTACTCTCATTGCTTTCTTTTCTGTTTCATGCTTTGGGCTCTAACTATAAGGGAATTTCATACAAAGCCATGTCACAATAATTTTCTCCTAAGTATCATACAGTTTTCACACTCATAATTTATGATGTGTTTAAGTTAATAATTTGGATAGAGATGTACCTGGTACATCTCTAACTCCCCTTTTAAAGAATACCAACATTCTTGTTGTTAGTGAGAAATATCTCTTCTTTGCTTTAGAAAGCTCATGGCTTATTCCAGAGTCCTCAGTCCTAAAGTTTTGGTTGAAGTGTAGAGATTGGTCTGGATCAGCTTTTGTTTACACCATTCTAGCCAACGATTACAGCTCTGCCAGGCCATGGAGACACAATAGTTATGACACTGATGTAATAAAAGAGAACTTATGAAGTCCCTGTCTCCTATAGTCACAGAGGGATCTACTTTGAGGAGAACTATAAAAAGACACACAAAAATCAAACAACTGAAAGTCGGGTTTGTTTACTCTCAGCCGGGAAGATTGATTTTTACTCATTCTGTTTGCAATTAATTTACCTAATTTAACCTTTAGAAATGTCACCTTCTCTTTCAACCTCAGTAATAAATATAGTTTTTTCCTTGATTTAATTTTAGAAGCCTCTCCATTTACTTTCCACAGCTGCTGCCCTTTTGGGTTGAGTTGGGAGAGGGAGGAGAAAAAGGAAACAGATAAGGAAAGAAAGCTTTGGAGACACGTGTTTGTCTTTATTTCAATGTTACTTCTGGAGCATGTTGACTTGTTAAGTATGTAGAATTGTCTTCCTCTGTGTTGAGGAGTACAGGGGAAGGGGGGAGGGAGGAAAATGAATCAACGAAAAGTTAATAAAACCAAACACTGTAGTAAAAGCCGTAGAGGAATTAGCGAGCTTGAAATAAGTGATTTGGAGGCTGAAAACCGCCTTTGCTTTGGCACTGTTAGGAATTAGTGTGTGAGCACTATGCCCTCGCGTTGACTGAGCAGACATGGGCTTCTTAGACTTGCACCTGCAACCACATTCTCTGGGGCTCTTGCTAATATGCAGATGGGATCACAAGATGTCGGGTGGAGTTTAGGATGTCTGTGCCTACCTAACAAGCTCTGAGGTGATGCTTACCATCAGCTTACCTTCAAGTTAAGATCCTTGCATATGTGATCTTCTCAAGATCTCTCCATGTAAAACCAGACCTTTTTTTTTTTTAACATTTGGTTTCATTTCAAAAAGGATTCACTTTGTAGCCCAGGTTGTCTGGAAATTACTCTTTTGCCCAGGTTGCCTTCAACCTTGTATTTCCCTGTTTTAGCCTCTTGAGTACTAGAATTGCAGGCACTTGTCACTATACCTTGTTTAAAAATTTTGAGTTGGAGATTTATATCATCAATGTTATATAAGAAAGGAAACGTGAGTTCATATTAACAAGCAATTGGCAAATACTGTGGTGTTTCTCATTTTTATATTCTTGATGAGAGCTATAAATTACTAGACATATTGTAGAAGACCTACTGACTAAAACTCCATATCTCCACATGGCCACACAGTGAATAGTTGATAGAGAGTGCATTTTATCTTTGATTGTTTCTCTTTACAATCTGTATTGATGATTGTTGCTAATCACTATCATATTATGAAATGAAGGGGAGTGCATGAAACAGTCTGATGTGAGGCTCAAGTAATCCTCCAGTTACAGACTGATCCTGAGAATTGATATAACAAGTTCCTCTTTGAAAATGGATATGGGCTGTCTTACCTTTATTGAAAAAGCTTATCAAAAACTATTTCACCATATATGCTATGGTTTATCCTTGAGCTTTGAAGATCAATTGATGAATAAAATGTATGCCACACTGTTTAAAGAAAAA
Organism: Ondatra zibethicus; assembly: GCA_004026605.1. NCBI lineage: Eukaryota > Metazoa > Chordata > Mammalia > Rodentia > Cricetidae > Ondatra > Ondatra zibethicus. Next base: position 22,338 of record PVIU01008479.1, read on the forward strand.
TAAAAGAAAATGGAAATGATGCTGAGCTTCAGAAAAGACAAAGAAATGTCTTTGTCTTGTGGCTGAACACAGAAGTGAATTCTTCTTCCTGGTTATTGTTTGTCAGCAATAGACATTATGTGCTAGAAGTCCTGGAGAGATTAGGGATACAAGGGACATACTTCAGCATAATAAAGGGAGTTTAATCAAATCCATAGCCAACATCAACTTAAATAGAAAGAAACACAAAGCAATTCCATTAAAATCAGGAACAAGACAAATTGTCCCCTCTTTCCATACCTATTCAATATAGTACTTGAAGATGTAGCAGAGCAATATGACAACTGAAAGGTACCAAGAAGACACAAAGTTGAAAAGAAGATGTCGAGGTATTGTTACTTGCAGAGGATAAGAGAGTATACATAAGTCATATGAAAATTCCACCAGGGAAATCCTACAGTTGATAAACACTTTGATCAAAATAGCTGGATATAAAATTAAGTCACAAAAATCAGTAACCATCCCATACACAAATGACAAATGGCCCAAGAGAGAAATCAGGGAAACATCTTTTACAATCGCCTCAAATTTTAATATGAAATATTTTCGGGTATCTCTTACCAAGGAAGTGAAAGACCTGTTTGATAAAACTTCAAGTTACTGAAGAAAGAAATTGAAGACGATATCAGAAGTTGGAAAGATCACCCATTTTCTTGGCTAGGTAGGATTTACATAGTAAATGTTAATGGCCACCCTACCAATAGATGCAATTCCCACCAAAATTCCAACACAATTCTTCATAGATTTTGGAAGGAAAATCTTACTCTTCATATGGAAACACAAAAAAGGTTAGGCTAGCTAAAATAATCAGGAATAATAAGAGAATTGCTGGAGATATCATCATCCCTTATCTCAAATTGTATTACAGAGCTATAGCAATAAAACACCATAGTATTGACACAAAAACAGACACATTGATCAATGGATTCTTATTGAAGACCCTGACATAAATCTACACACCTATGAACAAGAAATTTTTGATAAAGAAACCAGATATGCACACTGTAAAGAAAGACATCATCTTCAAAAATTGTGCTGGCCAAACTTGATGGATGCATGTAGAAGTCAAAGAGATTCATACTTAACACCTTGTATAAAACTCCACTCCAAATGGATCAAAGATCTCAACATAAAACCAGATACAGTGAACCTGATAGAAAAGAAAGTGGTGAATAGCCTTGAACTCATTGGTACAGGAAAGGACTTTCTGAACAGGACACAGTTAGCACAGGCACTAATATCCACAATTAATAAATGGGACTTCATGAATCTGAGACGCTTCTGTAAGGCAAAGGACACTGTCATTCAAACAAAGTGACAGCCAATAGTTTTATAAACTCCACATTCAATACAAGACTAATACCTAAATAGATAAAAGACTTAAAAACTAGATATCAAGAAAATAAATAATCCAATTAAAATGGGTTTCAGATATAAACAGAGAATTTTCAATAGAGGAATCTCAAATGGCTGAGAAATACTTAACATGTTCAGCATCCTTAGCCATCAGGGAAATGTAAATCAAAACTACTTTGTCGTTTCATCTTATACCTGTCAGAATGACTAAGATCAACAAAACAAGCGACAGCTCACATTTCCAAGGATGTGGAATATGAGAAATACTCATAAATTTCTGGTTAGAGTGCAAACTCTTACAGCCACTATGAAAATAAGTGTTGTAGTTCCTCAGAAAGATGGTAATCCATCTATCTCAAGACCCAGCTAAACTCCTCTTGGGTATATATCCAAAGGATGCTTCACCCTACCACAGAGGCACTTGCTCAACCATGTCCATTACTTCTCTCTTCATAATAGCCAGAAACTGGAAATAACAAAGATGTTGTTCAACAAAAGAATGGAAAAAGAAAATCTGGCACATTTACATAGTCAAATATTATTCAGCCACTAAAAATGACATCACACCACCAATGTCCCCACTACCTGATGACACCAGAGGGCTGATAGATGTCTGTGGTCCATGCTGCTGTAGGATATCACGGGAATATCCATGATCTGAAGTCCTGCTGACTTTAAATAACAAGGAAGCTTCTCTTGCACTGGTGTTCATGATGGTAGACTCACAGTTGATAAAGAGAGATGTAGAAGGCTTCTGTGATAACCTCTTGCCCCTACCACTCCTGAAATAGTGACAACCCAGGAAGCCATTGGAGAGAATTCTTAAAAATTGTGATAAGGACTCTGAAGTACGGCTCTCTATATAGAGGGCAACTGGAAGGGGTGGGGGTGGGGCTGGGCACTGAGGACACTAGAATACAGCTCTTCATGTAGAGAGCTACTGGCAAGGCTGGGGGTTGGACTGGCCACTGGGAGTTTGACCAAACTCCAATGACTATATGGACAACACAAATTGGACTTTTGTAAAATTTTTTGGGGGGAGAAGATCACCACAGTGGGGGAAACAGACCTGGGAGGACTGGTATGTAAGGGCGATTGGGGTGTGTTCTGTGAAATTTCCTAATAAGCAATAAAAACATTATGTTAAAAATTACATCATGAAATCCACAGGCAATTTATAGAATTAGAAAAACCATCCTAAATGAGATAACTCAGACCAAGAAAGAAAAAAATATGATATGTATTTGCTTATATGTGGCTATTAGCTGTTAAGTCAATGATAACCATGCTACAATCCATAGAACAACAGAGGGTAGGTATATAATAAAGGACAATAGGGAACAAATACATCTAATTTAGAAAAGGTAAGTAGATATTTGTGGATGTATGGGAGGTCCTAGAATGGGAGGATCAAGTCAAGGGGAAAGAAGAACTTCTGGGGAGAGACCACTAAAATTATGGGACATTTGAGGGGGTAATATGGAAGCCTAATATAATAGAAACATATATATATATTAATATATATGCACATACATATATGAAGGTGGTCTAAGTGAAATTGCCATTTAATGGGGAAGACAAAGTCCCAGCTGGATATCTCTGTCACCAAATGACAGTATCAGAACTGAGTTACATATAATTAAGTTGTTGGCTAAAGAGGCCCACAGGAATACCCAAACAACCTAGAGTATTGCCAAGACTGTAGATTGCTCCCCCAAAACGGTCATTAGACCCCATTGTTGAAGATAATATCTACTACACAACTCACTGGACACCGGCTGGTGCCAATAGGAAAACTTTACCTCTATGTTTCAGTGTCTTTGATATAGGAAGGTACTCTGCATGTTCTCAAGAGAAACATAAGCACTAAGGTAGCCTCAAATCCTTTCTCTACAATGGTGTACTACCTGCAAGATATGCTTGAGTAATGGTAACACAAACCTTGGGGGAGTAATCCACTGATTTGACTTAAGGCCCCCTCCACAAGATGGAATCCATACCTGGCACTATTTGGGTGACCAAGAAACAGATATTAGTTAGCTCATGGACCTAGAGTAAAAACCAAGTAATATTGGTCTAAAAAAAAAAACAGAAAGAAAAAAAAAGAAAATGAATGCAATGATACTTGGTTATACTCATAGATCAGTGCCATCATCAGAGATGCTTCCTTCTGCAGCAAATGGGAACAAATACAGATGTCAACAGCCAGAGATTATGCAGAGAGTTAAGACTTGGAACACTCAGCCCTAAACAGAATTCTCTATCAGATCCCTCCCCCCCAGAGCTCAGGGAATCCTGTAAAAGAAGAGATGGAAAGAGAATAAGAGCCAGAGGGAATGGAGGACACCAAGAAAAGAAAGCTCCCAAAATCAGCCTGAGCAAAGCTCACGTGAACTCAGAGACTGAAGCAGCATGCAAAGGGCCTGCATGGATCTGTACCAGGTTTGTGTGATTTTATCATGGCGTCTAGTTTTAGGTCTTTTATGGGATTCCTGAGTGGGTATCTGACTCTGTGCCTTCTCCTGGGCTCTTCTCCTTGTGTTGGTGTGTCTTGTCCAACTTTGATGCGATGGTTTTTGTTTTATATTTTATTTTGTTATGTTTAAAAATGAGTGAATGAGTGAATAAATGAAAAGCAAGCCACTAGGGTAAAGATTAACAACTGAACTGTTATTTATACCTACTTGGAGGGGGAAAAATCAGTTTTCATCAATGAAAGAGAAAAAGGGGGTATATCAACCACTCCAGGACAGGCTTTATGTTCAGGAGTAGTTGGCAATTACACAATGGACTCCAAGTATTCCCCTCTATAGAATCCCCTTCCCCACACTGCTCAAGATGTCTTCTGCTCTGCTCCTGTTGCTCCTGTTGCTGCTGCTGCTGCCGCCTCTCCTCTCAGATGGAGGAACCACAGTTAACTTGCAATAAAGACTCTGCTCTTGCATCGGAATCAGTCTCGTGGTGTTAATTTGGGGATCCATACTTAGGGCATAACACCTAAACTGGGCTGGTGTTTTGGGAAGGGGATTTAGAGAGTCTAGGCTTCCTGGTTTGGAATTGGAAGAAGGAATCAGATGCCAGGCTGGGCATGGAGGACTGAACACCCTCAGCTTCTTATATTCAAACTCAGAGCTGTGACAGATGCAGTGCGTCCCATTTGGGCAGGAAAATTCACCTAACCACAGGCATTGAACAAGTTGGGAGATATATTTAATTTTTGTAAACTTCATCATGCCTATTCTTTTTTTAAATTTTTTTATTGTTAAAACAATTTTTTAATTTAAATACATTTTGATCATGGGATTGGCTGCCCGCCCCCATGGGGTGAGGAAATTTCTAAGTCGACAGGCTTGGGATTTGCTGCCCCCTCTGGCCTAAGGTCTTGAAAAGGTCATGGTACATTTCTAAACTAGAGGTTACTACTTGTGCACTCGGAGATTGGTCAGTTTTTCCTGCTCAGCGATTGGTTGGTTTTGTGTCAGGGGCAGAAATAGCTCTGATTTCAGGGGCGAACTCTGTTTCTTTTCTTTTCTTTTCTATTTTTTAAAAGATTTATTGGTTTAATTATTTTTCTTTTTTCTCTTCTTTTCTTTTTCTTTTTTATTGAACATAGATTCTTCTCTCATACAATAGCTCTTAGACTATAGTTTCCCCTCTGTCCACTTCTCCCAGCTTCTGCTTCCCCCTTCACCTCTACTCTCCCCCAGATGCACCCCGCCCCCCCATTTCCCTTTAGAAAGAGCAGGCCTCCAAGAGACTACAACCAGATATGACAGAACAAGATACAGTAAGACAAGGCAAAAGTCATCATATCAAGGCTGGACAAGGCAGCCCAATAGGAAGAAAACATCTCAAGTACATCGTTTGTTTTGTTTTGCTTGTAGCTCTGGGGGAGTGAGGAACGTTGAGGTGACACTCACAGGACATTCACAGTACAGTGCTCTTTATAGCTATCTCCATAGAATTACAGAAGGAGAATGTGGCTCTTTGACTCCTCTGTTACATATTAGCTTTCCTACAAAGGAGAAAATTGAAACATAAACTACTTAACCACCATTGAAGAATAAGGACACTGTGTGGTTGCGGGGAATTGAACTCAGAACCTTTGCAAGAACAGCCAGTGCTCTTAATCTCTGAGCCATCTCTCCAGCCCAGCAGTGTTTCTTTGTCTGGTCCCTTTTAGCATTCAGGCTCCAACTTTAGGGCCAAGGTGAATTTCATTAACAGGCTCTGACTCGAGGGGCAAGGAAGGTTGTTTCAGCTCTGGTTTCAGACTCAGGGTGTTTTACCCTGGCTCTTGGTTCAAGGATAAGGTCTTTCTTTCACTGGCTAGGGTTTCAGATCCAGGGTGTGTTTCTTTCACTGGCTGGGGTACTCATGGATAGTGCTACTAGGACTGTGGATCACAGATTGCTAGGGCCTGGGTCTCTCACAGGGACTTAAACTCTCTATGGGTACATGACTGCAGACCAGTCAGTTGTTTTTTTTTTTTTAACAAGATATAGATACAATGATGTTGATGAGGATTATTTTGGAACACAGCTCCTGTGAAATAAAGTCCAAGTTCAGGTTGGTAGTTAATGGGATGTTTGCTCAGTCAGTGTGCAGTACTTTAGATGCCGGTGTTAGGGAATTGTGACCTGTAGTCAGGCATTAGCAGGCCTTGCAAATCTCAGAGGTGAGGCATTACATGATCTGCTTGGATGAGTCAGGGGAAAAGCAAGACAAAGCCGAATAATTTCCTGAGCTCCACAGGGAGAGGTGAGAAACAAAAGTCAGAGAGCTGCTTCCCAGGAGAACCAAATGACTCAGCAGGGAAAATATCAGAGCAGGTCGTGGCTTCTCAAAATGGTTACTGATTTAATCCTTTCAATGTTTGTACTGCCACCACCCACAGCACCACGTTTTATGTAAAAAAAAAAAAAAAAAAACAAAAAACCCAATAAACAAAACCATTTCCTCAAGGTAGGGCTGTGTGTCTCCATTCTACAAATGAAGAAATTAAGGAGCAGAGAGGTTCATTCCTTTCCTCCTGAAGTGGGAAAGCTCTAAATTCTGGGCATTTCTTGTCATGCTTTGGAGCCTCTTTTGAGGCACATACATTGGAATTAATTTCTTCAACAAAGCAATAACACTATCTATTAAAATTATTTCACAGGTACTTTCTCAAAAAAAAAAGAAAGAAAAATGCGATCACTTATGCTACATGAGATTCAGTCTTCAAGTCTGCTGTAAAAGAATTCAAAATACTTCCCTCCCTGAATTTGAATTCAAAGCCTATGGACATCTGATTCTTGGATGCCTGATAAGGTAAGACTATACCGTCTGATCCTCAGGGACCTTCTAGAACAACAATATAACTAGGGGGTTATATTGTTACAGCAAGTCTGCTATGGTTTGGCCAAAATTGCAAAATACAATGAACAATATATGTGAGAATAATAAAAAGGCTAAGAGCCAGGAGCTGCTACCTCATCTCGGACACTGCGCCTCCTGTCCCGGGAGCCTTTAGTAGAGTTTCTTAGCAGCACTGGTTGTGCAAGTCACTCATCTCTATGTTAGCTTCTACTCTGAGTATTTGATATCTTTCTAGCTTTGGTTTGGTACACATTAGTAGACTAATGTTTCTGAAAGAACTGCCTGGCTGGTGTGTCTATGTGAGCGACCAGCAATCTCTCTGTTCCCCATGTTGCTGTTGAAGACTTACTGACAGGTGGACTGGGTCCACCTGTGCTCTGAATCTTCTCTGCCTGCACCTTACTTAGGAGGAAGAAGGTTGTACCTCTAGAAGAGCTAGTCTGGATTAGGTTCACATCTGTAACTTTTAATAGCTGCACCTCTTAACCTGGGATCAATGTTCTTATGGGTCAAGGATTTTCTACCTTTAACTTCCCCACTTTGTTTATTACCTTTTTGCTTGTTTGGTGTGTACGTGTGTGGCCGTGCGCATGTTGTGGTGAGAGTATGGAGGCCAGAGCAAAGCTTAGGGATGGTAGTTCTCTCCTTTCACCAAGTAAACCCCTGGACCAAATTCAGGTTGAAATGCTTCCTGACAATAGCCCTTACCCACTAGGCCATCTCACTGGCCCCAACTTTTCACCATTTAATGTCAAAGAGGTGATTTTGATTATATTTCACATATTAAAAGGAATTTAGGTAAAAATACTTCTCAAATATGAAAGTAAGATTAATCATTCTTGAAGGTTTAGTTTTAGCAAATAAATTCTTTGTTATTAAGTATTCTTCCTCTGCTTGGGTAGCTTTTATTGTGTATTATCTCAGGCTCAGGTAAATATGCACCCCACCTCCATGTGCAGTGAATTCAGCCTCTGGCAAATGCCTAGGTTAGCTTGCTCTGTATTCATTCTCTTCCTGGGCTGAGCTTGCAATAGTGGCACAGTTTGGTGGACTAACTGATCAGTGTTCGATTGGATTCAAGAACCACTCCATGAGATGCAACCCATCTCTGATACTGCTTTGTGACCTTGGGGAGACTAGATAGCCTGGAGAGCTAGAAGAAAACCAAATATTACTGTTCTGCTGAAGGAATGTAGCAATAAACTGACTCCTAATGACATTCTCCCATACACATAGATCTGTGTCTTGTCAGCCATCATCAGAGAAGCGTCTTGCTGCAGTAGATGGGAAAAACTACAGAGACCCACAGAAATCATGTCCAGAGAGTCAGAGTCCTTGAAACATTCAGTCTTAAATGAGTGGTCTCTATTAATTCCTTTTCCTCAGGGCTCAGAAAACTCTGTGGAAGAGGAGGCAGGATGATTGTAAGAGCTAGAGGGGATGGAGAGGACCCCAAGGAAGCAAGGCCTTTGAAACACAACAAGATGGATGGATAATGAGCTCACAGAGGCTGTGATAGCATGCGTGCATGGGGCCTGCACATGTCTAGACCTGTACAAGTCTGGACCACAGGTCTAGACCTGGTCCTCTTACCAGCATAAGAGGAGAAGTAGACACAAGTCCCCATTCCTTATCCAGAAACTGTCCTCAATTGATAACTGCTAGCAAATGAAAACTTAGTTTTCTTCAAGGGTATATAAACCAGTCTTAAGGCCAGGCCTTAAGTGGTTGATCAAAATGGAATGAATTCAATGGCATTTTTGAAAGTTCTTTATCTTATAGTGCATTCTCAGGGCTTTTTTTCTTTTTCTTTTTTTTTCTTAACCTTACAAGTCCTTTGAATATATATTATGGTTTCTAGTTTTTTGTTTTCATTGAATTTCTGTGTGTATCTGTTTCTGTGTCTATGTGTTTCATGAACATTTTCTTTGGCTCCTTTTCTTCTGCTTGTTTGTTCTATTCTGGTTTACATTTATTTTACCTATTTTTAAAATTATGATTATTATTATATTTAGATGCCTGTTTGTATCCTGAGGAGAGAGAAAGGAAGGATGTGAATTTGGGTGGGTGGAGAAGTGGAGAGGATTTGGGAAGGTAAAATCATAATTAGAATGTATGGTACTAAAAATCTATTTTCAGTTAAAAACAAGATATGCTGATTTATAAGTATCCATCTTGACGTAGCAGCAAAAGACTTTGTCACTTAACACTTTCTGGCTGCTAGTGTGATATATTTAATTAGATATTGTTTCAGAAAGAACAAAAGTGGCCAGGTGGTGGTGGTGCACACTTTTAATCCCAGCACTCGCGAGGCAGAGGCAGGTGGATCTCTGTGAGATCGAGGCCCGCCTGGTCTACAAGAGCTAGTTCCAGGAAAGGCTCCAAAGCTACAGAGAAGCCCTGTCTGGAAAACCAAATAAAAAAAAAGAACAGGATTCAGTTCAGTGCAACTGTTTCCTCCTGTCTGTGGTGGCTGGGACCCAGATCCCAAGATTCAAGAATGTTGAAGTCTCTTGTAAAAAGTACATTGGTATTTGTAAATAAGCCTTCTTGTATCTTTTATCTTGTCTATTTAATAATACTTAGCACAATGTAGATGCTATCTATGCCCTTATATTGTTTAAGGGATAATGACAAGAAAAAAATCTGTACATATTTGGCATACCTTTAACTTTTAACCAAACATTTTTTGATGCAAAATTGGTTGAACTGAAGAAGTAAATTATACATGATCTACTGAATTCTTGTAGTATGCCTTGCAATGGCAAAAATAAGGCATCAAGAGATTGAGGTAATAATAGTTGCTGACGTGCCTGTCAAGGGTTGGTCTTGGAGAAGGCCTAAGTGAAACTTCAGAAATAATCCTATGCCTTGATTGTGGGGTGATTAAATGACAGATACATGTTTAGAGAGCCACTTTGCGTTAGTTTTCAGTTCTCCATGTATGCTATACCTTTATCCATAAAGGGTAAGGTTGCTCCTAAAAAATAAAAAATAAAATAAAAACCTAGCGATGGAGAGATGACTCAGTTATTAACAGCACACAATGCTCTTGTCGAAGGTTGAATTCCGTCCCCAACACCCATCCTTTAGCTCCAGCTTCAGGGTACTCCTCCATCCTCTACAGACACCTATAGTCTTGTGTACATGCCCCGACCACTCCCCCGTAATTGAAAAATAAATAGTAAAGTTACTTGAAATGAATTAGTTGATCTTAGCTGGAAAATAGCAACTTTCTCATCCCTTGTTTGTTTTGTCCATGCCACTCACTTTCCTATGACCCCCTAGAAGAGTTTCCACAGCAAAATGAAAAGAACAGCCTGCAAAATAGTCTGAAATGAGATAAGAAAGGCTTGGTGTTATTTAAGTGCAAATAGGTAATAAAAACTGATAAGAAAATATTAATAATCTAGAATTAGAGTGGTAAAGAACAGGAAATGAAATTTCACCAGAGGGAATTCAATGATCAACAGATCAATGAACACCATGCAGAACTCATAAAAAAGCACTGCAAATTAAAGGTGATAAAATTTTATTTATCAACTTGATAAACAAAATTGAGAGATTTTAATATACAATATAAAAGGCAATATTTTTATATTTCATATATTTGAAAATGGTTAGAAAACCATGTTTTTCAGAAACCAACACAACTGGTAAAATCAAACTCCTTGAGTTCTATTATGGGAGAAAATTCACTAGGTCCCACCCCAGATGAGGAATGATAGACACCTAATAGTTACTGATGGAGGGAGAATCATTTTCTCGCAGAAAAGCTCCCAGAGTGGATTTCCAATCCTAAGTAGTCAGCCCTAAACACATAAGCAAATAGGCAGCACTGCAAGGACTCGCGGGACTCAGCATGTTATATGAAGCTCATAATATGCTACATGATGTATATGTATCTATATGACATATAAAACAATAATTATACAATAAGAAGTTACAAATTTGAGATGAGGTGGTGAAAAGATAGAAGAACTGGAGGGAGAGGAGGAATAAAATGTCACACATATGTGTGAAATTCTCAAAAATTAAAACATAGTTTTTATGGAATTAAATTGCTTAACCTGACACACTTAAGAGTTTTCAATTCTTAATATTTTAATTTGTTTTGTATTATATTTAAGTTTGAGTTTCTTGTTATTTCCCTAACATCCAGATGTTGAATGGCCAAGTGCTCCTGCATCACTGGGCTGTGGTATTATTCAATGATATACCATTTGCTCTGGACAAACTGTCCCTAAGAGCTCTCAGTGCTGATTCCAGAAGATCCCAGAAGTGCAGCAACCTCACAATGATGTATTCAAGCAAACCAATGTGTCATGGGCATGTCAGGTCCCAGCATTGCAGATAATGGCAGAAATCTTGTAGTCATGACACGGTCATTGTGTTCTGGATTTCTTTCCTCAGCTGTCTCAGGCATGCTCATCTCCCAGGACAGCATGTTTCTCGCAGGAGTCTATGGTTTCCCTACAGTCCACACAGTGGACTGATCTTATATGAATGTACTAGATGTCAGCTATGGAGTTGGAGCTTCCTCATTGCTCGGCCTGAGCACTCCTCGCATGAACTCACTCAGCTCTCTCCACCTGTCTTCCCTGTCCTGTGCTGTCACTGCATCTTACCATTATGGGCAAGATTACGTTATTCATGGACAATGTGTTACTCAAGTGCGGTCTCAATGACAGTCACCATTTTGAATGCCTAGGGTCTGAGTAATTTAGTGGATATTTGTGGAATGGGCCAGAATCATTAAAATCATACTGGAAGGAAAAGAGGCAGAACAGAAAGAAGCATGGAATGAAGAACAGGGATGCTGTGTGTTGGCTGCTGGGTGACCTGGGAAGCTGTTTGACTTCCCTGAACTTTCGTTTCCATGTATTCAAAATGCAGGCAATAATCTACCAATTTAAATAATGAGAATGAAAGAAGACCAAAGACCAAAGAGAGAAGGAGAGAGAGAGAGAGATGCAAAAAGAAAGAAAAAACCCACCAGTGTTTGCCTAAGGCAGATGGGAGAGTTGGCTCTTAGGACAGCTGGTAGAGCAGGCTCTGCACCTCACTTGGGCAACACAATAAAGCCAATTCCATTGATAAAGGTAGTGGCAAGTCAGTTCTGAAGTTGTGAGCATGGAAGAGCTGTCCCCATTACTCACCTGTACCCATGTGAAGGCATGGGCTGGAGAGAGATATGTCCTGTTTGTCTTGCCCTATCCCTTTGTGGCCATCAATGCCTGAGGCAGGTGGGAGACCTGGCCCTGATATCAAAAGAGCAGGAGAGCTAGCCCTGTGTCTAATCTGCTGCAGCACATAGGAGAGTAGGCAGCGTAGTAGAGCTGGTCCTGAAAAGTATAGGTGTGGGAGATCTGATCTGAGGACATTAAAGCAAGAGAACTGGCCCTGTCCTTTGTAGGAGAGCTCATCTTGGTGGTGAGGACAACGGAGAGCTGGTGGGCTGACCAACTGTGCAACTAACCAGGCTCAGAACTAGGTTATGGGTTGGTCCACCCCAATATCTATCACATCTATGATCAATGTGAGGGGACGGTCCTGCAGATCCAAAGCTGTACGATCTCCACAACACAGGGCAACAGCAGTATATCCAAGAGGAGTTCCAGTGAGAGCCCAGCATCAATAGATAGTGTAGAAGAAACTGGAGGCATTGAACCCGGACCAATGACTCTACAAAGAACACTTGCAAGTAAAGATATATAGATAAAAAGGATTTACTGCGTGATTCACTATGCTACACTACAGCATCCATGACAAGATTTCCCCCCTTTCTTTCTCTTAAATTTAATTAGGGGATGAGTGCTGCAAGGGCAGAGGATGGGTATCCAGAGACAGGAAACGAATGGGATCAAGATGCATGACGTGAAAGACACAAAGAATAAATTTAAAAAAGTTAACAAAAAAATCACCACTGTTTCCATAACAATTTCTTGCATTCACTTTCACTTTTCTCACTTTCAATTTCTTTCATTTTGTAAATTACTGTGAGTCCGTGAAAAGATAAATCTGTGATGTTTGCAAAGGACACACACACCCACATACACACACATGTGTGTGTATGTACATGGTGGGTGGGTTCAAACCCATTTGCTATAGAGACTATTTCTACCCTCTACTCTAAATCTATCTTTCAAAGCTTTACTTTATCTATAATTATATACATGTGTGCATGCCTGCGTGAGTATGTGCATATGAGTATGGGTGCCCATGGTGGCTAGAGACCACGGATCATTCAGAAGCTGGATTTACAGGTGGTTGTGAGCTTCACATTGTGGGTACTGGGAACTGAACTGGGGTTCTCTGAAATAGCAATGTGTGCTCCTAATCACTGTACCATCTCTCCATCTCCTAACCTGGGTCTTTTAAATGACATTTAGAAAAGATCAATAACTTACAACATAGTTTTGTGTCAAAAAATGATTTGGGGAGAACATTAATCGTTATTTTTCTAATTCAAATTATCAGGGTATTTGGCCCACATTTTATTCATCTTTTTACAACATACATTGTCCCAGTGCTCTTGCCTGTAAGCCATTCTTCATCTGAACATTTTTATTATATATTCTGATTCTTAACCTTGAAGGTTTTGAATAGCGCTATATAAATTTGCCTCAAGAAGGCATGAAATATTACTCCATCATCTTCTAGACAAGTCCTTAATACCTTAGAGTAGATGTAGCAGGAACCCATGAGCACATCAAATGAGTATGTCAAGTCAATGCTTGTCCTGTTCAGATGAGATTTTTATCTTGAAAAATTTAAAAATTATTTTTATTTTATGAGGATGAGTGTTTTGCCTGTGTGTATGTCTGTGTACCACATGTGTGTGTGGTGCTATGGAGGTTAGAAAAGGGCATTTAGTTCCCTGGGACTGGAGTTACAGGCCCTATGGACTACCATGTGGGTGTTGGGAATTGAGCCTAGGTACTCTGAAATAGCAGTCAGAACTCCTATGCACTGATCTATCTGTTTAGCACCCAAGATTAAAATAAAGAAAACAAAACATTTCTGCATTCCAAATACACTGAGTGGGATTAGTTCTTATTTATGATTATGAGTTTAGTAACTGAAGATGCAGGCTGCCACAGATAATCTTCATGTACTTTTGACACGGTGACCTAAGTAAATCTGTTAAAATTTTCCTAAACATTTGAGATAAGCTATATTTTAACCCAACTTAGCTCTCCCTTGACACCTTAGTTAAGTTTTATGTGTAGAAATAAAGCTTTCTGATTATGAATTTTATTCTTCTGATGGCTTACCTCTTGAATTCCTCCTTGTCTACTTTCCATTTTCCTGGCTCCTCTCATTTCTCCCCGTCAGTTTCCTGTATTCAGACCATGTCCTTTTCTTCCTCCTTGACAATGTGGGAAGACATTTCTTGTGAGTCCATTTCTTGTGAGACATTTCTTCCATTCTTCCTTTCCTTCTTGTTTATCTGACACCTTTGATCCTCTGACTCTGGTTCTTACTGCCAGCTTTTGGGGAGAGAGGGTCTTTTTTTCAATTCCTTTAGTGTGTTTTTGTTAAGTTCCTTCTATACTCTAAGTAGGAGCAAGGTGTTAGAACACAATGGTTCTGGATTCTTGGTATTTAACATTTAGTGGGGAACTTTCCATGCAGGAATGCCTGCTCCTTACCCTGGGTCCCAGGGGAGCCCAAGGTGGGAAGAGAAAGCAGAGAAGCACTTCTTGGTGGAAATCCCCACTATATAGTGCTGGCTTTGTAGTCAGTTTTCAGCTTTTGCATTCTAGTCTGTCTCTACTTCTCTCAGTGACAATTCTGTCTGTCCTAAGTGGCCAGCCACTACCCTATCTGGCTGTCTGTAACACCACTCTCCTGCCTCTGGCAGCGTTCAGAACCACATACGACTTCCTTTTCAGTTTTAAACTCTTTTCTCTCTCTCTCTCTCTCTCTCTCTCTCTCTCTCTCTCTCTCTCTCTCTCTCAATCCACCCAACCTCTGACTTCTTTCTAATTCTTTTTTCTCCTTCTAATCACTACATATAGGATTTTATCAAAAATTTTATTGCTTTCATTTATTTCAGTGTGAAAATGGAGGATAAGGCAGACAAAAGTCTTGCGAGTAGGTGCTGGTCACTGTGGCCCTTGAACTAAGTAAAACAAAAACAAATAATTAGACAAATAACTTGCTTATTTTCTGTGGTCTACAGGAATGGGTGCTATTAAAATGTAAAACATAGAATAAAAACATCAAAAAATTATGGAACATACTTGATAAGTAGCCCATATAATCTACAATGATTATTTTTAGTTTCATGAAAACAATTTGGCAGTGCTGTCCTAGAGGGGAAAGCCAAGGCCCTTGGACGGCAGACAAATTGCACTACTGCAGGACAGCAGCAGGGTAGTCAAGAGGGCCACGGACTGTAGTGTGCTGCTGTTGTAGATCACTTGCCATGGTAGCCCCAGTCAGTGATTTCCTGTGTTCCTCCCTTTTCCATGTGGGGGTGATCCGCATACTTGTTCCACCTCTGCTTTCCATATTGGAGAACACATATTTGTCATAGCTTACTCTCTTCACAGGTTTCTAAAGACTGAAAATAGATATTAGATACCATGAGAATACCCTGTACCTTGAGACCCTGGACTCTAAAGTAGATGTAATATCATAATGGACTTAGAGTTACCTTCCTGTGGTGGTGCCTTCAGTGAGAAAGGCTCCCAGAGACTCATATGTTTGAACACTTGGTCCCCAGGAACTGTTTGAGAAGGATTAGGGGTGTGGCATTGTCGTAGGTGGTGTGTCATCGGGAATGCGCTTTGAAGCTTTAAAAGTCCACACCATTCCCCATTATTTCTCTTTGCCTCATGCATGTGCTAAGGGACCTGCCTATCTGGTTGGCTAGAAGAATTATTGAGTACAAGCCAGTGTCCATTCCCCACCTTTTTGTCTTGCATAGCAAACACCTGGTGCCATGCTTCCTGTCATGGGAATCACAGAATCTAATGCTCTGGAACTATGTTCTCCAAATTAAATGTTTTCTTTTATAAATGACCTTGGATAGTGTTTTATCACAATAGAAAAATAACAAAGAAACTCCCTTAGGTAGCGGCTGGTTACACTGTAGAAAGAAGTGAGAACATGGATATTTGGTTGGCTAGAGGAATTGCTGAGTTCAAGCCAGTGTTCATTTCTAACTTTTTAAATTTGCATATTGACTCCTCCATGGTTTTTCTGGGTGTAATTGCCTAGACAGACTACTTTCTCCATCTCTCTTGGAGTTATAATTTGTAACAAATTATAAAGTATGAGATGTGAGTGAAAGTATAGCACATGTTCAAAGTTACAACTTAGAAAGAGATGTTCTCTGTGAATATTTTATCCTCTCCATCTGCTGAAAAATGTCAGTCTGGAGTGACCATGGGATTTACAAGTTAAGATGGCAGAATTTTCCAACTAGCTCAAAATCCTTACAGTAAATGCTGCATGATAAAATTATTATTGCATTAATAAACCTTTTGTTATTTTTTGCAACTTAATATAGTGTGTGTGAAATGTGAGTGTTTAATGTATGTACATATACACATATACCTGTTGTGTACAATTGTGTGGGGGGCCAGGGGTCAACATAGGGCATCTTCCTTTCTCAATCACTCCTCATCTTTTTTTTTTTTTATTTTTGAGACGGGCCTTTTTCTGAACCTGAAGTTTCCCACTTGGCTGGGCTTGTTTGCCAGTGAGTACTAGGTGTTTGCCTGCCTCTGCTTCTCCATAGCTGGGAATACACACATGTGTTGCTCTGCCTGCATTTTTACTAGGATACTGGGATTAAAAGTCAAGTCCTCATGCTGGTATGGAAGGCACTTTTGCCAAATGAACTGCATCCCTAGCTTACTAGGGATGTAAGTTTTATCTTTAGGTCTTCAATAGTTCTTTGCTTTTTTTCTCATAACATTTATTATACTTTGCTTATGATCTTTTATACTCCTCTCTACAACTAGATTTGTATTCTTTAGAGGACAGGCACTGGCTAATGGAAGTTTAAGTGTAGTTGCCTAATTCTCATGACTTTTTGTCATTCTCTCTCACTCTCTTCCTATCTATCTATCTATCTATCTATCTATCTATCTATCTATCTATCTAGTTTGTACATATGTTCTCCAGTTGAACGACTATGAGAATTAATAGAATAGTGATCCTTAGTCATAGATATGAATATTTGTAAAAGCCTCACATACCATTTTCCTTCTTGTGGTGTCTTATCAGCCACAAACGATGGATATCATTGCTGAGTATTTTGCTTCTTAAATGCACTGGATTATACTGCCTTGATTTTTTTTAATGGAAAGATGACAACTTCAGATCATATCATGGATCTTCTGAATAAAAATTTCATCTACATCAAAAGAATAATTTTTAGAGTTAAGTTTCTTTAGACAGTGTTTTTCAATGGCTATGAGTATGACATTTGGATACAAGTAGTTCTCAGTTTGGAACTTGACTTTGCCAAGAACTACCTGTGTGATGCTAGGGAAGAACTTAATATTTCCAAGCCTCTTTTCAGCTATGAACTGAACAAAAGAGCGTAAATTTTAGAGTAGTCAAATGATTAAAATGGCATATAAAATATGTTAATAATCTTGAGGTAAATCAAGATGTTACTTTATCCAGAAATATTTCATCAAGAGCCACTAAAAGACAAATCTTGCAAATACACAAATGGAAATCATTATTACAGCCCTCTAAATAGACAATTACTAAGATCAAACAATCACAAAGTTCAAATTTTATGTTGTTCACATAAACGTTATTTTGATAGCTTTCTTTTTGTGACAATGTTATAAATTATATATCATAAAAATATATCATGCAATTCATAGACAAGCTAGGCTTTTGAACTTCCAGCCCCACAAAGTGAACATATTATTCTTTCGTGTATGTGGAATGAAGCATTCCACATCTTTATTCTCTTAGTGACTTGGGGTATGACAATTTGTCAAGATGTACATGTGGAAAGTTCCTGCCAGAGATCAGAACAGAGATTTGGTGCCGAAGTCCCTGCACATTTTTCTTTATGTTTAAATAATTTAGCTACTGCCTGCTGCTTATGTGGTTCCATCAGTCCTCAGTCTTTTTAAAGATGACATTGGAGATACTGTTAGCTTCTCCTGGCATACCTCTGCCATCAGTACGATTAAGGTTTAAAAATGATTATCAGCCATTACATTTTGAACTTTCTGCCTCTATCCTGAATGAGAATCTTATTTTGAAAGATTTCTGACCTTGGTTCATTGCTCACCAATTCTCACATCCATTCAGGTGGTGTATGTGTTTGTATATGCATTTATGTTGCTTAGAGAATCACTAAAGCATCAGCAAATAAGGTAAAAATTTATCTGGTAACCTATAAAATTCAAGCCTGACAGAAGCCTACAAAGTTCAATATGTATATTAGTCATTTTCTTCCTCATTGCCTGATTCCCCCACTTTGGGCATTTACTGTAGGGGTAACACTGGACTCTGGGGAAGAATATAGAGGACATAGATGTGTCCTTGTCTCCCTAGGAGCTCATTCCATCACTGGGGAGAAAACATATGCATAACAATAACAATAAAAGTCTCACAACTGGCAAGGCAAAGAACTGACCAAGTTCCTAAGCTCTGGTGGGGTACAGTTATTCAGTGAGATCAAAATCAAGTGGGTGTAAATGAAAAAGACTTTGGAATGGGGGGGTCTTCAATTCAGTTTGAAAGGAACTGATAGACATGGATTTTAGTTGAATGAATAAGGCATTCTAGATGAGAGGAAAGACAATAGCAGCAATATGGAGTCATCAGTTGGGATTGAGTTTCGGATGAGAGAGTCTTGTATTAATAAGTTTTTATTGCTTTGTTTGGAATCAAATGTAGAATGTATATTGAGGAAAACACGAGTCGTGAATGGATATGGGTTATGCAAATTTGTAAAACCATCACTTTACTATCACAGGACTTTTCAAATGTGTGTCTGCAGGAATGATTGTTATGTAGACATGATGCTCCGGAAATCAAGATGAGGCCATCATAATAGCCTTCAAAATGAATCAGACACAACATCTTGGTAACATGTGGAGCTTGGAGGAGGCTGACAGATTCTAATTTAAGTGTGCTATTTGGTCGCTGATAGGGTTTTCCCCTAATGGCAATGGAGCTGCAGACATGTTGAGCTCTGGGTGTGACTGTAATTCAAGTGCATGAAAAGGAATTATGAATTACTCTGTGTGTCAGGTTTAATGATTATGATTTGAATTCATATCTCTCATAATTTATTTTCTTCTTCATTTCACTTGACTGATATGCCGTGAGTGCTGATTGGGCTCCAGTAATCAGAGGCATTTGTGTGAGGTTTCAGCTCTAAAGTAAGTGATCTGGAGGGAGAGGCTTGTGTGCATGTTTTTTTCTGGGAGAAGATGCAAGAGGCCTGAGGTTTGCAGGCAGCCATGTCTGTAACACAGAGGCTCTGGCCAGAAGAGTTACAGGTTGTAACTTTGCAGTAGAATTGGGTTATTGTCCAGATGCCAAAACAAAATACTACAGAATTCGAATTAAAAAGCCTGTTTTACAAGGTATCTTAAAGGACAGATGTTTTCCCTCTCATGATGTTGGAAGCTGGAATTCTAAGGTCAAGGTCAAAGTCTGGCATGGGTGAGTTCTCTAGAAATGTTGTCCTTGATGCTTATGCTTAAATACCCAATCTTCTTACTGTGTACATGTGTGTGTGTGTGTGTGTGTGTGTGTGTGTGTGTGTGTGTGTGTGCGTGTGTATATGCACCTGTGTGTTCTCAGTTCCTCTTCTTAAAACTACACCAGGCATGTTAGATTAGCAATGACACTAGCAACCCTATTTTCACTTCTTTTTAGAGACTACATCTCAAAATGCCTTCATATTCTGAAGTACCAGGGTTTATGGTTTCATCTTGTCAACCATGGGACACTTAATTCAGGCCCTGATAGAATCAGAATTCCTTTCCCGTGTGTTTGCTTGCTTGACCTCTGGTGGTGGAAGCTCTGTTCACATCTTTTAAATCTTTTCATCCGCAGCATGTACAAAAGGCTGAGTACATAGTAGGCATTCAACATGGTTGCTTTTTGAATTATATCCTTCCTACAGCATAATTCACATTAGATTTTTAAAGCCTACTTAAAATATAAATTTTGCCCTGAGATTAAATGACCAAGAGCTCTGCTATCATTTATTGCATGCACCAATGATCTGTGCAGCATTTCCTCTGGTGCCTTCCTGAGCTGGCAGGAGCCAGCCATTCATTTAAATTGGCAACAGACATGGAAATGAATTTGTGTGCTGTCTTACTTGGTAATAAAACTCAAAGTGCAGTGTAATTTGTGATGGTTTGAAGCAGTAATGCAATTTTGGAAAGTGTGCTATATCTTTACAAGACTTAGTGTTTGAAGATTTTCAAGTCAGTGGGCGATAGACTCTCTTCCTAAAAACAATTGATTAAAGCCATCTCCTTCTGGACTTGATCCAGTCGTCACTAGAAATAACTAAAGCATAGGTTACATTTTTTTTGGTAGAGAATTTCCTGACCATACGGAGTTGGCTTGTTTATGTAATACTTTCTCTGCTTTGCTTTTATAACTGGTATTCCCTTGCTCTCCTAATCTAATGGAGAGACAATAAGAAGTTTCTTTATGCAAGTTGCCTTTGGAATTGTTGCTGCAAAGGAAATACGTTGTGACCCAAGAGGCAAAATAATGGGAAAAGGCATACAACTATTTCATCTTTTCAACTTATTCTATGGAAATAACCCTCATATTCTTCGATATGTAAATAAGAAGCAGTTGGATGCCTGCATGATAGATCTGATAGCTTTTCAATAGCTATTTCTACCTGGAATTTTCAACTAGGGATGAAAATATTCCTGCATGCAATATCACTCAATCAAGAATTTATTTCAATAAAGTGAATTCTAAAATAAAAATAAAAAAATTCCTTGGCTCTGATTAAGGTTTTTTTTTTAAATGATTCCCTTGCTTTCTATTGTGTTCATGCCTTTAGTTCTAATGATCATTCTTAAAAATGATTTATGTCTTAGAGTAGCAAACCAGAATCCATCTTTTACTGCTGGTGAAAATATATTAAGCTCTTACTACATATGCTTGTGTTCATCAGTGGGGTAGATTTATGAGCTGCCCTGTGGTAGTAACTTGCAGTGACAGAATAGTTCTGGTAAGAGTCTCTTCTGGGAGGCTTACAAAAGACAGCATGCAAATATTACTTGATTTAATTGGACTCATAAACACTTGTCATTATATCTTTAATAGATCTGCTTTACCATGGGGTCTATGACAAAGTCATAATTTTCATTAGGTACAAGAAAGCAGTCGATACATTTTCTCCCCCCCCCCCAGATGCTCAGCTGTTTCCCTGGTTTATTCCCTCAGCTTTTTTCCATGCTCTCAAAAAGTACAGCCTTTCAACCCATGTCATAGCTTGTATGAGAGGCCTTAATGATGAAGAACCCAACCATTTCGGTCACCATCCCTTCCCTTCCCCTCTCACATCACATTATAGAAATAGTAGTGGAACAATTTTAAGCTATCCAATAAAAATGCTATTAGCCATAAATTTCTCACTTAATCCTTGATCAGATTTTCTTCCATTTGCTATGATCACTATCCTAACCTTGCATTACATTTCTCAGTAGCCTTAATTTCACTGAGCTGACTCCATACTATTTAGTTTTCATTGTCTTTTATGTCACATTAGGAAAAAACCCATCAAACAGTAAACAGAAGTGATTAGGTATGAACTACACATACTCATTTCCATCTTTGACCATCTTCACTTGCTGCTCATGTCAAAGGTCTTCCATCAAAGCTAATCTTTATTATTGTCTTTAACTCTACATTCTTTTCTTCTCCCTTTTAATCCTTAAACTTCATTCTTCTCTAGTCTGTCATTAACAACATTCTCTTTCATCTGGACAAGCCACTCCTACCCAGTATAATCAATAACTAATGACAGTAATGCTCAGTATTCATTCACTATATATGGCTGTACTTTCCTTCCACTTCAATGTTATATTTAACTGTGTGATTTGCTTTGGGCAATAACTAGCAAGCAGAGTGATGACTATAAGCTTTGAGACCAAGGTGATGACATTTTGGTTCCCCTAGGTCCCTGAGGCCTGTAATAAGCAGAACAGATCTCTGCTGACCATGGGAGAAAGGCACCTGCAGAACCTTTGAGTTGCTCATTCCTACAGAACAACTTAACATATGCAGATATACACAGCCTTCCTTCTGAAAGACAGTCTCCCTGGGAGTGTGCTAACATTCATTCATGTCTCCTATACCATTTCTTCTTTTAATCAACCTTTTTGAAATAAACTTTCAGGTTTTATTTCTTTTTGGTTCCTTTCCCTTGCATGCTTTCTGACCCATCCTTTGGAGAAGCATTCTTGCTAAGTTCTCCATGACTTCCCATTTCCAGATCCAGAGGAGTGATTTGTCATCTTGCTTGCCCACCTATGGGCTCTGTGTAGACTATTGACTTCTAGAAATATTCCAGCTTCCTGTCACACTCTCTCACTTCTTGTCCTTTCTTTCCCTTCAAACCTGTGCTTTCACCTGGCCATTCCTCTACTGTCTATTGCTGAGATTACCACTTATTTAGCCACGATTCCAAATCTACATGAGGTAAATAAAGTATTTTTGCAACATGAAGCAACGGCATTCTAATTTTCACACTAAATTATAAGATTTCCTCTGTTACTCTGAATTTTGTAGAAGTTATTTCCTTAATAACAAGGAAGACTCATGATAATCTTCTCCAAACATTTCCAACTATGAAACACATAGATCCAGAAGAACACTGTTCTCTGAGAATCCATGTGCCTCTCCAGCCATGATGCCACATGAGCATAATATACCTACACCTGTGAGTTATGAAAGAACAGCCAAAGGACAGGCAGGTAGACGGAATAAAGCCAAGAGTTAATAGCAATGAAGCAAGTTTTGGTTGGAAATTATTTAAAATCCTACAGACAATGTGGTTGCTTCCACGTTATCCCTGCTTCCCTGACTCATATAGAACTTGCAAATAAAAAGCAGTTGTAATAACTTAATTCTGTATGTTCATTCACATTATCCAACCTCTACATGCAAAGAGAGAGAAAGAGAATTTTTTCTTCCATTCTATAATCCAGATCTCAATTACTTCTAACTAAAATCCTTACAGTCACCTTATATTCAATTTACTCTAAACCTTGCACCTGTCTCAGTAAATCCTGTCCTGCTTTCCTGTTAGGGCACAACAACACACACAGAGCAGTGATATCTTAGTCTGTATAATTTGATGTGGGATTCCCCTCTGTATGCTGTGAATACCATAAGGAAACTGTCTTAGGCCTGTAATAGGGTAGAGTAGAGCTAGGTGGGAAAAACTAAACTGAATGCTGGAAGAAAGGAGGCAGAGTTAGGGAGAAGCCATGGAACTGCCACCAGAGACAGACATGCTGGAACCTTGCCAGTAGTCCACGAGCCTCATGGTAAAATATAAAATACTGGAAATGAGTTAATACTAGATGTAAGAGCTAACTAGCAATACACTTAAGTTATTGGCCAAGCAGTGATTTAAATAATATAGTTTCTGTGTGATTATTTTGGGAGTCTGGGTGTCCAGGAAAACAAACAAGCGGCTTCCTACTACCATAATCTTGCTGTTCCTAGTTACCAGTGTTATAAACCCAGCCTCATAGCTATCAGAATGCAGCCAAAAGAATGATGTGTGTGTCTTGGGGAACTGTGATTGAGGATCCAGGAAAAAAGACAGAAGGCCTTTTATCTCAAGCACATTTTGTTTCCTGGATTGTTCTTGGATGCAATTTCTTGCATTCAATCTATAAGACATGTTTATTCTTGTTGCATGTAGGAACAGATGTTTAGAGCCCAACATGAGACTTTTACCTATGACCCTGAAATTAAGAGTCTCATGCTCTACAGTTGTAAATGGAGACTGTACTTTCATTTCCTGGCTGCCCAGACCTAAATAGTCACACAAAACTATATTAATTACAACACACTGTTTGGCTCAGGCATATTCCTAGCTAGCTCTTATATCTTAAATTAACCAGTATCTATTAATCTGTGTTTCACCATGAGACTGTGACTTACTGGTAAGTTTCTGGCATCTTTCTCCTTTATCAGTTACATGGTGTCTGCTTGACTCCCCTTCTTTCCTCCTCTGTCTCTGCTTGGATTTCCTGCCTTGCTATATTCTGCCCTGTCATAAGCCAAAACAGCTTCTTTATTAATCAATGGCAATAAAACATATTCACAGCATGCAGAGGGTAATCCCACATCATAATGTTGTTTATAGCATTAGACTGTAGTCCACCCCATTCTTTAAGATCTTCAAATCCTAGGTCTCGAAAACAGATCTGTACAGGTTGGTGAAAGTTGACAATAACATCTGGTTGCTATACAGACGTCAGTGTGTTGAGGAATAGGACAAGGAGAGACTCACTTTTCTCTCACAAAAATGTAAGCAGTGCCAAGTGCTTGAGGAAAGTGTTGGGAGGAAAGGAGACCTCTGCAAGGTCTGTGCTGAAGAACAGAACAAAGCAATTTTCTAGAGATGCTTTTTAAACATAGTCAGTGGCTATCTCCCAGGAAACAGGAAAGGGGTGGAGATTAGTGAGCATTTTGATCTTCAATGAATAAGAGAAAACTGAGGGGGCACAATGTTTGTCTATGTTAAATCTAAGTGATGACACAGCTGTCTTTTATATTAGCTAATGCATAATTCATTGCACTAGAAGATTTCATAAATA
This sequence comes from Ondatra zibethicus, assembly GCA_004026605.1. Taxonomy (NCBI): domain Eukaryota; kingdom Metazoa; phylum Chordata; class Mammalia; order Rodentia; family Cricetidae; genus Ondatra; species Ondatra zibethicus. The sequence goes on from PVIU01008479.1 coordinate 46,907, forward strand.
AAAATATCAAAATTTTGATATTGAATTATTGAATAATCACAGCTTTAAAGATAATTACCTACAATTACTGTTAAACAATGGGTACAACGCTTATTATAACATTTGGCTGACAGGTGTTAAACAAAAAGTTGTACGCAGTGTGAATAAAGAAATAAGCTTTCAAAGTCTTGGAAAAATATGCAATTCAGGAAGGGTGCTGCCTTTCCCAGTGTAATCTGTTGTGCAAGGGCAACAATTTATTTTTCAATGAAGACCTGGTTTTGAAACTCAGGGCAACATATCACTTACATGACCTCAACAGGTCTGGCTAAGACACTATGACCAAGACATCTTACAAAATAAAGCCTTTAATTGGGCTTACATTTCTCAGAGTATTAGAATCCATGATGCTAGAGCAATGTCCTGGTGGCAGGACTACCTTGGAGCTTACATCTAGAACTGTAAGTACAAGGAAGAGAGTGCACTAGAAATGACAAGAGTTTTCTGAAACTTCTGTGTCCATTCCAGTGACACACTTCACTAGGAAGGTCACACCTCCTAATCTACTCAAACAGTTACCAACTTGGAACCAAGTATTCAAGCTTTGTAGTGGGGAACCTCATTCAAATCGCCAGAAGTAGACCTATGCTAACACTAGAAAAGGAATCAAATCTCCAGAGGCAGGAATATGTTGACACTAGAAAAGGGAGATTAAGAGAAGCCCAGAAAAATTCTCTTTTGCAAATGGTTGCAGAAACAGAATCCTTATGTGGGCTAGTAGCCAAATATGCTTTTAGTATATATTTATGTATACCTTTTATCTTCACTTCTGATGTAGAAAAGAGAAAACTTATAAAATTCCAGATAATAACTGAAAGTGTTTGGACTGGTGATATTTACTTAGAATTCATCATTTATTATCCTCTTGTTAATAATGCCTAACAAAAGCTGGGTTATGTGTAAAAAAAACCCACCAGGTGCCTGAAAATTCCCTCAGTCTTTCTCACTAAATTCACCTCCACAATGCCCATTCAGAACAGAATTCCTAATGTCCTGGAGATAAACAAGAGGGCCAGAGAACTCTAAGAGAAATGGAGAGAGTATTGTGGAAAGCAAGCACCAAAAGGCTAACAGTGGTAGTGTTTTAGAAAGTATTTCCTCCTATTTACATGACCCTTGGTCATGAAAAGCAGTATGTTACTTTAGTAATGAGAAAAATAAATATATTTGACCACCCTCCAAGAAGATACTAATTGGGGCTCATGAATGTCCCTCTCATGGCATATTTTTCTAAGATAGATGGTCTGCTCCTACAAAAAGTCCACATTGTCTTCCAGATGGCAGGATAAATCTGCCTCTGAAGGCAAAGGAGTACCCACTAAACTCTTCCTCCCACAGAGGCCCAATAGCTACTATTACTAAACACTCTGTTCTGTGTACCAAGATGTTTATTCTTGGGACTTGCTTTTTTTCAGGTGAGCATTTATTTAAAGATGATGTAACTCCCCCATAGCAAACTGTGCACCAAAGCCATGTTTCTGCATATCAGTGGACTTGTCCTCAATTTGGGTTTTCCAGCTCTGCCGGCAGCCCACAGCTGTTCACGACAACTGAGAGCAGAAAGACATGAAGCTTGGACTGTTACTCAACAATTCAAGTAATGGTGTGGGAAGTCCTTCTCTATATGTGTTGCTTTTATTGGTTAATTAATAAAGAAGCAACTTTGGCCTGTAATAGGGCAGAATAGAACTAGGCAGGAAAAATAAACTGAATGCTGGGAAAAAGTAGGCAGAGTCAGTGAGAAGCCATGTAGTTACCATAGGAGATAGACAACTCTGCCAGAACGTGTTGAAACTTTGCCGATAGGCCACAACCTCATGGTAATGCACAGATTAATGGAGATGGGTTAGTTTAGGATGTAAGAGCAAGCTAGCAATATGCTTAAGCTATTGGTCAAACTGTATTGCAAACATAGTTTCTGCGTGATTATTTTGGATCTAAGCATCTGGGAATGAACAAACAGCCCCTGCCAAAGCAATATTTTTTTTTCAGAGTAAGATGATTCTATTAAGGTAAGTTTATTTATAGTTATGATAAATTTAATTGATTTTATGGTCTTATATTACAAAAGTTAATATTATCCATACCTATCTCTATTGAGAACTCTCAAATGTTATCCTTTACGTAAATTGTGTCCATTAACTTCTCCAGGATATCAGTGGGAATCATCATTCAGGTTGGAAAAGTTCCCACCTCCATTTCAGACAATGGGCCACAGGTTCACACAGTTGAAACAGCCTGTGCAATTGTACTAAAGCCATAACTTTTAACAAGCACCCTTTTTATAGACAGAAGAAAACTTTAATGTATCCACATGAACCTGAACTGTGCCCTTGAAATGTTTTAGAAAGATACGCCTTTGAGAATTGAGATGAGGTGGAATCCACGATTAACCACTTAATATGTAAATTGTCTTCTCTCTTGTACCACCTGTAATGACTGCTGACTGGTATTAATGAGCTAGTGGTACGGTAGGAGACAACGGTGCCCTTTCAAAGCCATGGGTGGTAGCTGCGACCTGATTTATGATCTAAGGCTTGTCTTTCCCATTATCTGCCTCAGTTGACAGGCCTCCCTTCCCCCATCTGGCTGTAGCTTCACATCTAAGAGCTAAGCTTTTCTCCACACCCACACCCACAGTGCAATTTGCTTCTGTGCAAAAGCCTAGTCCCAACCCAGTGATCCAGGAGTTGAACTCAGTCATTCTGCACAATAAAGATAAGAGCTCCTGGCCAGGGCCCTATCTGCAAGCTTTCTAATGCAATCATAAACTGTAAACTGGGAGCTTTGGATTCTTTTTCATTCAGCCTTAGTCTGTCTACTTGTTCAGCGGTGATAATAAACCTTGACCAGAGATGCTTCAGTGGCCAAACAGAACAGCACGAGGCTTTCAACAAAACTGAGATTGCTGTCAGTAAATGTACACTGCAGCTTCCTCGTCATCAAGCATGAAGCATGGCCTGTGACAAACTCCGCAGTCATATTTAATCTCAAAATCACTTAGAAACTGTCCCAGGAGGAGGCGGTCTGCGGAATGTTGAGGGACTCCAGGCTTGCGCTGCAGCTTGAAACATACACATTTTTTGCATCATCTTCAGAAGGGACTTTTCTAAAAGCTAAGCCAGTGCTGGTGCTCACCTGCACCCAATGCTCTGTCAGTGCCCCCGGTCTAGCTTTGCTTTGGCTGCCAGAACTTGGATTAAATCAGAATATGAGGTTCAGTGCCAAGCATACCTACCAGGCCTGTGAGATTACTTCAGGAGGTGTCCTTGCTCAGTGGCTGGAGATGAAGTGAGTTAAGCCACAGATTTGGATGCAGGCTTCAGTTCTACCTCCCCTCCCCCACCTACTCTCATTTATATTCCAGAACCATCCCACATCTAGGACGAGATTGCAAAGTGATTCTAGCCACAGGTAAATAAGCCTGAAATGAAAACTTTCGGCACAGAAACAGAGTGTTTTACTATCAGATTGCATTTTAGGCAAATAATAGTGTTTCATTAACTAGTTAGCCCTCAAGAACTGCCTGTGTTCATCCTGAAAACATACTGCACTTTCTGACAGTTAGACCAGCCTATATTTTATTATTACATTTGGAATGTGTTTGGAATGATAAAGTGAGGGCAGCGTCCTCAAAGCTAAACAAGAATAAGTTGGGAACTGTTTGTTGTCTCCTGTCCCAAGGTGGCTGGGCCTGCAACTTCACATTGTTTAATTGAGGGCCTTTCTTTTGCTATTAGAGACCTGGAGCTGAGAGAAGACCTAATTACCACAAGTTTTCTTGGTCACTGGACTGTTTCTTCTGTCCAATGAAGAAAAAAAATCAGCTAAGAACCAGGAAGAAATTAGGATAAACAAAAGGCACTTGGGAGAGAGGAAAGAGGAAGAGAGAGGCAGAGAGACAGAGTGAGACAGAGACACAGAGAGAGGTGGCAACAGAGATAGAGAGAGCCGGCAATCGCCATTCCCTCATGTTTATTTTATTGATTGATTGATTGATTGATTGCTATTTTTCCCCAGCTTTTCAGTTCATGGGGATGATGGGAGTGTTTACTGATGAACAATCTTCCACAGAGTCATTGTTATCATTCCCAAAGGCAATCAGGTTGCAAGCTAACCCCATCTCAACTTATTGACTCCAAAACAACAGATTTTCTTGTTTTTTGAGAATTTGAAGCTAGCACTCACTGAGATTTATTACATGTCATAGTCTTTAAAGAAGGTTTTGCACCAGGTTCAACATAGAGAAGGCTAAACCAATATGGTGTTGCTCATGCCAGGAGACATCTCATCACATTAGTTTTCAAACCAAACCCAAACAAAACTACATGTAGTGAACTTTGATGTGCAGTTCTGAATCATTTACTCTAAAATCAACTCCATCACACTCCTTTCTAATTTTTCTTACAACGTCTCCAGTATGAAGTTAGTGAAGAAGAAAGTTACTATCTGTCTGTGCTATCGTGTACAGAATGAAGAACAGTTACAATATCCCAGGCCTACAATACTAATTTACCAACTCAACTGCAAGTTTAACCATTTTGAGTGCAGAGTTTCCACCTAGATTTTAAATCTGTGTATATCAGTCACTGGTTTCAAAGCCAGGGATAAAAACATGAACAAAACTATGAACTCCAGTATCTAGGGAATAGAGCCTTTCATTACCAACACAATTCATGAGGAAGACATGGGAGGCAAACTTGCTGGTGTGTGGGTATGTGTTCAGGTGAGGTGATTCTTTTAGCAGGCATGGAAACACCTACTCATCTCTCCTTGCAAAACTTTGTGTTTCAGTTTTAATGATTGCAAAATTACTAGATCTGTTGAAGAGCTGTTTAGTGTTGGGAAATCTGATTCTCAGAGTTTCCTAGGAGTGAGACCCACAGAAGTGAGTCGGCTCCACTGTGACTGATGGTCAGGGAATTTAAGCCTACTCTTGCTCTTTCAAAGTTATTGACCATGTCTGACTTAAGGTGTGGTTACAAACAAGATATCTTGATCTATGGTGTGGTTAGTTGGTGTTTTGGGTTTTGAGATGGCCCACAGAGGTGGATCTGTTTCACCCTGACCAAAGATCAGAGAATTTAAGCCTATTCCTACTTCTTCAAGGATATGATAGAAGGTTTGAACCAGGGAGTAGCTGCTTACAGGATAACTGGTCGAAGGAGTAGTTGCTGTATGTCTTGCCTAGAACAACAGAATGCTTAACTCAGGATATAGTGGCTTGATGTTTCAAGTATTGAAACAAATATTTGTTTGTTCATTGTGTCATGTTAAAGCTGTCTTTTTACCTACCTCCACCCAACTTTTTTGATGGGTTATATAACCATTTTGAAAATAAACGTGGATGTATTCAATGTTCACTGGAATTCCCTCCCAGTTCTATCCTATGGCTCTGTACTTCTTTTGTATCTCTGTTCCTCCTACCTGATTTTTCTAATCCACATGCCCCTACCCTGGAATATGCAAACCCCATTGAGGCTGGACACTGGCATATGGCGCCCTCTGCATGGGGTCATGACAGATGCCCCTCAACATGGGGTCACTATACCTTCCCTTTCCTCCCTCCACTCCCAGTGCATATATCCCTCCTTACTCTTATTTCAAATTCATGGCCTCTTTTTTATTACTTGTTCATACACACATACAAACACACACATACACACACACACAGTATTTGGGATAGATTTATAGGGTTGTTGTACTCATGGTGTAGGTTACTTAGGGTATATAATCACATTAGCAAGTGATTTTTTTTTGCTCAAGCATTAGATAATTTTATTGCTTTTTCCTCAAACATTAAGAGGCCAGTTCCAAGTTTTGTAGTACATAACGAGGATCCGATCCAGCTATTTGACAATGAACTCCCTTCTATCTGGGCTGACTATCTATATTCTGTGGTAAATTGTGTCTTCAGTTTTATTATAGCTAAATCTATTTAGATAAGTATTGGTTTAAAAGACTCTTGGAACTCTGTGTTCTCTGTGTACATTGAAGTAATTTGCTACCCAAATATCCTTTAGAGTTCTTATCAGTTTCATTTTTCCATCTCTTCCTACATCATTCATCTCAATCTTCCCAGAAGTTCTATAGCAGAAATGAGATAAATGTGTATCAGTTTAAGCATGAGAGAGAGTACAGCATTGCATAGTCTACAAAAGTAGCTGACTGGGGACAAAGGGAGAACTTTATATTTCAGAGATGGTTAAAATCAAGACATTGATCATTTCCTTATTGTTTTCAAAACTGTGAACAGCTTTGTATTATATGCTGTTTTGGTTATTATTTGTTTTTGACAAATTTCTATTAAGAAATCAAAGTAATAGTGAGATAAAAACATTCCAAATGTTGTAGTCATTTTTTCGTATTGTCTGTCCTTTGGAACATTTATCCTTTTGGCCTTCCCATGAGTATGAATAATGAAATCACTCAGCAGACCTAGAATTAAGAAAAGATAAAAGCATCTGTGGAAACTGAGGCACAGAAAAAGTTGGCTGTTCAAGTGATAGGGCTGTTGAAGGGTAAAGGAGTTGAGCCCTCTGCTGGGCTCAGTGCTTCTTGTGAAATGTGCCATAAATTCGATAAGTAGATTTATAAACGTTTTAAAAGCCCATGGAGGCATTGTGGAAATCCTTTGTCTGCGTTCCCCATTCATGGAGGACCGAATCCCTCTTGCCTGGGGTAGGTGTCTGGGCTCTCATTTCTTGGGAGACCACATCCTATTGGCCTTGGGAAGGTGTCAGAAGACTGTCATGGGAGACCAAATCCCACTGGCCTGGGGTAGGTTTCAGGAGACTGCTTCATTCTCACTAATGCTGAGGGTCACGTTCTGTGGACAGTTTCTGAGAAACAGTAGTTATGGCCAAGTGAGGAAACAGTGAAGCTGTGAAGAGAAAAGGCCCAGGAAGTGAGAGGATTGAGCTGCATTATGTATGCTCTGGCTGTGGGCAAGGTGTTTAGACTCAGATTTCTAACTTCTACAATAAGGTGGAGGTGTTGGCTTTTAATAATCATTAGACTTCTTAAAAATAATAAATGCTAATAAATGGCAGGTGCATAGTAGGTTCTCAGTTTACGTTGGTTCTCATCAGTGGACCACAAGTAACTATTTTTTCAAGTGTGTCTGTGAATACCACAAAACATCAGAAACGTTGTCTCCCTTGATCAGTAAAGAAAACCCAATGACCTGTCCTCTGTTTCTAACATCTGCTAGTTTCACTTTTCATTTTAATTTTAAAGTCACTTCTCCAAAGTCTTCAACTGTAGTTCTTGGGCTCCTGCCTTCCTCGCTCCATTTGAAAGAGCAGTAATCTATTTTTCTGTCGTCTGTATTCCCCACCGAGTAGACCTGATTGTCAAGCATTAAATTGGGTCAGTTGGGGGAAAGGAAAGAAGTGTGGGAAAAGATGAAAGACTTTTACTGAAATCTGAGATTAAATTCTCACCAGTTGGTGGAAGTGTCACCCAGCCCTTTGTTCTCCGTGTTTCCTTTAGCGCAAGTGTGGTTACGTGACATAAAGGTGAATTATTTACGCGGTGTTATTTCACTCCTCTTGGCACAGGCATCATTCTTTCTTTTCTTTCCAATGATGACAGACAAGCACCTCAGAGAATATTCAAAAGCCTTTGTAGTAGAAAAGAACTGAAAATGAACCAATACCTCTTGTTAAAGGAAATACTGACTGAATTGTGTGGGGAGAGCGAGGAGTTCACCTTTAGATGTTCTTATTCTTGATTTATTAACCATGCAAAGTAAATGCTATAATATATGTCCAGAAATTTAGTGCCTCAGCATAGTGCAGGAATGAAATTCAAAATGGGATGGGAAAACAAGGTGTTCTGCACGATGACTCCATCTCACAGTGCATATGTGTCCTTTGGGTTCCTGACCATGGACGTGTGCACCTCTGAATGGAAGACTGTGAAGATGAAAGGGCACTGGAAAGGGAGAGGAACTGTCTAGTCAGCACAGTAGCACATTCTGGACCCACTCTCCGTGGGCCCCACTGTAGCTGCTTCTGGTTTGTCTCTAGGACAGCATTCTAGTCAAGAATTCCTTACCCTGTCATGGAGTCAGCCTTGCCTTCTCCCTTGTTTGAGACCATGTCTTCGTCACCACTCTGTATGCCAAGCTAACTGGCCCATATGCTTCAGGGATGCCCGTCTCACATGTCACTGTGGAGTGCTTGGATTGCAGATGTTTCTATGTCTGGGTTTCTGCTTGTTGTGGGCACATGAGCTTGCACACAAGCCTTTTACCTATTGAGCCACCTCCCCAGCCATAACTTTCAATTTTAAAAGAAATCTATACTGAAAACAAATGCTGAATTGATCTGGTTTATCTCACAGTTGATATTAACCCTCGTTTCTGTCAACCAAAAAATCAAACAGTTTTGAAATTTGCTGATCATCTGAGATTCCATCTTACACCTGTAAGAATGGCCAAGATCAAAAACACTGATGACAACTTATGCTGGAGAGGTTGTGGGGAGAAGGGAAAACTTTTGCCTTGCTGCTGGGAATGCAAGCTGGTACAGCCCCTTTGGATGTCAGTGTGGCGATTTCTCAGAAAATTAGGAAACAACCTTTAAGACCCAGTAATACCACTTTTGGGTAGATATCCAAACGATGCTCAATCGTGCCACAAGGACATGTGCTCAACTATGTTCATAGCAGCTTTGTTTGTCATAGCCAGAACCTGGAAACAACCTAAATGCCCCTCGACTCAACAATGGATAAGGAAAATGTGCTACATTTACACAATGGAGTATTAACACAGCAGAAAAAAATGACATCTTGAATTTTGCAGAAAAATGGATGGAGCTAGAAAACATTACACTGAGTGAGATAACCCAGACACAGAAAGACAATTATCACATGTACTCACTCATAGGTGGTTTTTAAACATAAAGCAAAAACAAAACAAAACAAAACAAAAAACAGCCTACAAACCACAATCCCAGAGAAGTTAGACAACAATGAGGACACTAAGAGAGACTTACATAGATCTAACCTACATGGGAAGTAGAAAAAGACAAGACCTCCTGAGTAAACTGGCAGCATGGGGACCTTCGGGGAGGGTTGAGGGGGGAAGGTGAAAGGCAGGGAGGGAAATAGAGAAAATGTAGAGCTCAATAAAAATCAGTTTAAAAAAGTATAAAAAAATAAATAAAAAGAAATTTGCTGATCAAATATACATTCTATGTCTTGTTTGGGGTTCTTTATGTATTCTGGTCACTAATCCCCTGTTGTATATGTAGCTGTCAAATATTTTCTTCTATTTTATAAGCTGACTCTTTACTCCACTGCTGTATGGAAGCTTCTTAGTTTTATGAAGTCTCATTTGTCAATTGTTGATTTTATTTCTTTAGCTAACCAAACCCTATTTACGGTCTATTCCTAAGCCTTTATACTGTAACATTCTTTGTATTATTTTTTAACAGTTACAGGTTTTACATTGCAGAATTTGGTCCATTTGGGGTTCTTTTTTTGTGCAAGGTTAGGGAAAAGGGTAGATTAAAAAGAACATATATATATGCATACATACTAATATTTATTTAAGACAAATAGAAAATTTCAACAAAGTCTGGGTCTGCCTGGAGGTTTTAAAGGTAGGATGAGTATCAAGGATGTCACTCTACCCAGACAAGGGTGGCACTCCTGTAAAAAGAATGATTTTGCTTTCCAAATGTGAACAGTGAAGAAATCATGAAAGCACATGGGGAGGTCATGGCTGCCTGCAGGCCAGGAAAAGAGCTTTGAATAGGACATGAGTAGCTGGTACCTTGATCTTAGTTGTCCCATAATCTAGAACTGTGATGAAGTGTCTATCTCTTGATATAACCCATTTTTTTTTATTTTGTTCTATCAGTTTGAGCAATCTAGAATCATGTCTGGAAGACTGGAAAAGTAGGCCGTCCAGCTTTATTTATCTATCTTGAAATTGCTTTGCAACTCAAGGTCCTTTGAGATTCCGGAGGAATATTGATATGATTCTCAGACTTGTGCCCCCAAACATGTCTTTGGTGTTTTGTATTTACAGCACTGAATCTGTAACTCTCTGGGTAGTCTGGGCATTTCAACAATATTAAGTCTTTCAATCTATGAACCTAGGATAATGTGCCATTTATTAATATTGACTTCAATTTATTTCAAGAATATTTTATAGTTTTCAGGGTGACATTGTTTATGGTTTCCTGTTAACATTGTTGTTAATTCTTCAGTGTCTTTTCTTTTTGAGGCTATTGCAAATGGGATTGTTTACTGATTTCTTTTGAAAATTTTTTATTGTTAACTTTTGAAATGCAATTGAGTTTTCTATGTTAATGATATATAACAATATTTCTGAATTTATTTGTTAGTGATTACACTGCATATTAAATCTCGAGGTTCTTCTATGCATGAGAGCATGCTATCTGTGAACTGAGAGCATTTTTATTTTATATCTTCCAATCTAAACATAGACCTTTCTTTTTCTTGCTAAGCATCTCTTAAAGGTATTAAAGACCATTTAGCACAATGATGATTTAAAATGGCAGTCATCAGCATCTTTGCATTGTTTATAATATCAGGATCTTAGGTCATTTTCATTCTGCCTTTATTTCCTAATGCTTCTGAGTGTTTACATTAGCAAGGCTATAGCACTGCCACTGTTGAAGGTGGAAGAAGGGCTCTTGGATAAAGGAATGAGGGGGGTTCCTAGAACAGTAAAGGCAGGGCAAGGATTCCACCTGAGATTTTCCAGAATGTGACCAGGCCTTGGCTAACATACTGACAAGAGTCTAGTAAGACTATAATGAACATCTAACTCATGGAACTGTGTGATGATAACTTGTGTTAACAAAGTCTGGTGCAAATTGTTGTATAAGTAAAGAAAATGGATGCATTTTTGCTTGTCTCCATATTGATAATTTTTCTCCAAATGACCAGACTTGGATGAAAGAGACTCACAGTTTGAAATTCTCGACAGTTTGCAGGGTCCTATGTAAGCCCATCTACCCCCTTCCACTTGTCCAAGGAACATTTAACCTCTCCACCTCCCATTCAGTCAAGGAGTACTTAATCCTGCCAAAGAGTTCTTAATCCCATCAAGGAATACTTAATCCTACTATGGGATACTTTATCCTGTCTTCTAGTTTCCTATAACTTGTCACTAAACTCCAGGAAGTGAAGCAAATGAAACACTTATTCCTTATTAGACATCAAAAGGAATGGAATTCTGTTAAATTTAGTGACTTGCCCAAGGTAATACACTAACCTTTTCAATTCAAACTCAGGGTTGTTTCTGATAAGAAGTTCTGAGAAAAACAAAAGATTAATTTGGTTGGATATCAGTTTTGGTGTAATTCAAAATTCTATTATCACTTCCTACTTGTAACATAACTGTGGATAGCCACTGTGATTTTAATGTCTACGTTTCCTGTAAAATGAAAAACAAATGAACAGCTAGATGGTGAAAGGGTGAGTAAACCATTGGCCAAGTTCCCTGACTTGTCTTGGGAAATGTGTATAAACAAATGCTTTGATGCATCTACTCTTCTAGAGACAGGATGTTTTGGTCTAAAAGCATATTGTGTTTAATGAACATGATATTTAGCAAATAACCATTACTAGGTACTGGTGTCCGAGCTATTGGGTATATAGAATGATTATAATAGCAGACACGCTCTGGTTAGAGAGAATGCTGACCTCAAGTATCATCTGCTCATTATCTCATTTGCTGAAAAGTTATTCTGCCTTGCTGCAATTGCACAGATGTTTCACAGATGTCTTTAAGGATGTAATTCTATAGCTTGTTATTAAGCTAACTTCTGTGCACTATGGCATTTTATCATAGCATATTAATGAGAACATTATAGAACTGTAAATAAATATGTTTGTGGCAGTCAAGATGAAGAGCAGAACTATAAAATGGCTATAAAAGTCTAATTAACATTTTAACAATAAAAAGCTGCTGCTTTGATACCACAAGTCTCAGTTAGTAGATAAAATGAAGAATTCCCGAGTGGTTAAGGAATGAATGAAATGCTGTCATCAATATTTAACAGGACATGCCAGATTTTACCACCACTTGAAAGGTACTGAAAAGGGTTACCATAGAAATCACCTTGACAGGAAACTGCACAAACTGCAACACAAGCTGTTCTTCAGAGAGTCTTGTAGGGCTTAGTGAGACGTCCAGCTATGGTTTTCCATGTAACCTCCTGACAGTAGAGGAAAAACCACAGTGCATTTGTGTAGGAGTAGCCACGTATTCCTAATATAATCTGAAAATTACAAGAATAGCAGAAAAAATCTGCAGATGAGCATATTCTTATGCTTTATAGTATAATTGCTCTTTGATAAAGCCATAAATGCTAAGGTTATTTATAGGTTTAACAAAGCGCCCATCCAGCCCTGTTGTGCAAAGGCATGACAACATCAGTGATACTCTTACTATTTAAATTTAATATGCTATTTTACATTTTAGTGACAACGTTCTTTTGTGTATTGGCTCTACCATATTTAAATACTGCATTTTGGTGACCCGATCTTGTACAAAATAGGATAGTTTTGTTTCCAGACACAATTTTCCATTCTTGTTACAAAAAGATATTTTTAATCCTTGAAAAAAAATCACTCACAATGCTCATCTTTATTCCACAGCTAGAATACAGGCACAAAGCTCCAAGGAGATCACACTTATTACGTGGACTCTTTAATAAAAGGAGGTAGTGTTGTAGACTTCCTTGCCCATTAAAACATGGATAATTGTAACATGGGGCTTCAAAAGATTTTAAGATATCATTATTTGTTGAAGTAAACTGAAAAAAGGAATTTTTGTAGGCATGTAAATGTAAAATATTACAATAACTGTCTAAGAAAGTAGAGAAAGCCTAACATTAATTTTTATTACTTAAAACAATTTGGCAATATTTAAATTGAATGAGCAGTGTTTTAATGACCCAAGTACAAAACCAATGAAAATACTCAAATTCCAGTTTATGATCAGTTGGCACAAAAGGAGGGAAAGAAAATTGGGAATAACAAGAGAGAAAGACAGAAGAAGAGGGAAACCCTGAGAAGGATCAGTGAAATCCGGGGAGATCTGTCTTAGGAGAGATGGGAGGTGGGAGAAGTAGAAATGAGGAAGGATGGAGATTCCTGTCTCCTGAAAATACTTTCTGGACTTAAGATAAGATGTTTCCTATATTTCTGAGATAAAAAACAAAATGAAGCAGCAAACAAACAAACAAATAAAACAAACAAACAAAAAAAAAACCCCAAACTTAAAAAGATCGAGAGAAAGAAGTGGCTCTGTCTCTTGTCAGACCAGCCCTTTGTGTCTCATGTCACAGCATCAGGCCTTGGTTTTTATGGTTTATAGCTGTACCTTCACTCCCTTCAGTGTTCTATAAACCCCTAACTCACTTTTTAATCTCTGCAGTTCAAAGCTCCTAACCACAAAGAGTTGAAATACCCAAGGAAGAAACTATAAAGAGAAACTGACAAACCCACAGACACAGGAGGAGTTAAAATACACCCTTCTTTGAAACCCAAAACAAACAGCGAGAAGAACTGAAGAATGGGAGATTTGAATAAAGCCACAGAGAGCATATTTTAATAAGTATGGATAGAAGCTTGATCCAGCACAGACAATGCACATTATTTCAGGGTACACACAATGTATTTTCAAAATTCATCTTATGCAGGGCTATAGTGGAAATATCAACAAATTACAAATATCTGAAAAATCAGAGACATGGAAATGTCCTTCTTTTCTCCTTTATGCAGGGTGATTTGTTTTATGTGGCACTTATAAACAACTTGTGTTTTAAATGAAAAATTAATTAGAAATCAGGAGGTATTGATAAGTCAATAATTTCAATTATTATATACAAATCCTTAGGGGATGTAGTTAAGATACAGATGTAGTTGGTGCATCTACAACAGAACCTAAATACCTAAAGCTCTGAGGAAACAGAGAGAAAACAAGCACCAGTGAGTCAGAATGGGATGTGTGCTGAGAGACAGTGTCTTCTAAAAAAAGGGGGAATGGGAGGCAGCAGAGGGGTGAATATGATTAGAATATATTTTATACAAATTTCAAGTACTAAAAATATTATATTAAAAGGCTACTAAACTCAACTTCATATGGAAAATCAAAAAAACCCAGGCTAGCCAAAACAATCCTGTATAATAAAAGAACTTCTAGAGGTAACACAATCCCTGACTTCAAATTCTGCTACAGAGCTACAGTACTGAAAACAGGCTGATATTGGAATAAGAACAGACAGGAGGGCCAATGGAACTGAATTGAATTGAATTTTAATCCACACACCTAAAACACCTAAATTTTGACAAAGAAGCAAAAAAAGTCAACTGAAAAAAAGAAAGCATATTTAACAAATGATGCTGACATAACTGGATATTAACATGTAGAAGAATGAAAATAGATCCATATTTATCGCCATGCACAAAACTCAAGTGAAAATGGATCAGAGACCTCAACATCAAGTCAGCCACACTGAATCTTATAGAAGAGAAAGTGGGAAGTACACGTGAATGCATTGGCACAGGGAACCACTTCCTAAATATAACCCCAGCATCACAGACACTGAGAGAAACAATTAATAAGTGGGACCTCCTGAAATGAAAAGCTTCTGTAAAGCACAGGACACAGTCGACAAGACAAAATGACAGCCTATAGAATGGGAAAAGAGCTTCATCAACCCCACATCAGACAGAGGACTGATCTCCGAAATATACAAAGAACTCAAGAAATTGGTCAACAAAAGAACAAATAATCCAATAAAAAATGGAGTACAGACATAAACAGAGAGCTTTCAACAGGGGAATCTAAAATGGCTGAAAGACACGGAAATGCTCAACATCCTTAGTCATCAGAGAAATGCAAATCAAAGCAACTCTGAAATTCCATCTTACACCTGTAAGAACGGCCAAAATCAAAAACACTGATGACAACTTATGCTGGAGAGGTGGTGGTGTAGAGGAAACACTCCTGCATTGTGGGTAGGAGTGCAAGTTGGTACAGCCCCTTTGGATATCAGCATGGCAATTTCTCAGAAAATTAGGAAACAATCTTCTTCAAGACCCAGTAATACCACTTTTGGGTATATATCCAAAGGATGCTCAATTGTGCCAAAAGGACATGTGCTCAACTATGTTCATAGCAGCATTGTTTGTCATAGCCAGAAACTGTAAACAACCTAAATGTCCCTTGACCAACAAATGGATAAGGAAAATGTGGTACATTTACACAATGGAGCACTACACAACAAAGAAAAATAATGACACCTTGAAATTTGTAGACAAATGGACGAAGCTAGAAACATCATATTGAATGAAGTAACCCAGACCCAGAAAGACAATTATCATATGTACTCACTCATAAATGGTTTTTAAACATAAAGCAAAGAAAACCAGCCTACAAATCACAACCACAGAACACCTAGTCAACAATGAGGACCCCAAGAGAGACATACATGGATCTAATCTACATGGGAAGCAGTAAAAGACAAGATCTCCTGAGTAAATTGAGAGCATGGAGACCATGGGAGAGGTCTGAAGGTGAGGGGAGAGGCAGGGAGGGGAGCAGAGAAAAATGTATAGCTTAATAAAAAAATTGAAACAAAACAATAAAGTTAATGGGCATTATTCACATATTCCTAAAATAGGCAAATATTGAGCTTGTTCTAAAGGCAAGTTTATTAAACTATGCTTTGTGTTGGGTTTTAAAGAATGGTTGACATGATTTTACATGAAGGGAAAACTGCTCATCGATCTTAGCATCTTTATGGTGACTGTTTGAAAATATAACTGATGGTGTTATATTCTGGGATACTCAGCATTACCCACAATACAATATCACTTTGCTTCTCTTTTTTTTAAGAAAAAACTTATTATTTATTTGTTTTATGTGCACTGGTGTTTTGCCTGCCTGCATATCTGTGTGAGGGTTTTAGATTCCCCCAGAATTAGAGTTACAGGAAGTTAGTATTATGTGGGTGCTGGGAATTCATCCTGGGTCCTCTGGAAGGGCATCCAGTGCTTTTAACACCTAAGCCATCTCTCCAGCCCCCATTTTGCTTCTCTTAAGAGCATAGCATAAGGGAAGCAAATTGCAAACTTTCATGGAGTATCATGCTTTATAGAACAACAAATTAGAAATGCAGACCTAATTATTTGTGTAACTATTTGAGTCCTAAGAATTTTGATTTTTAAGCCCAGTAGTACCTTGTATTTATGATCATCTGACACTACTTCCAACTCAAATGAGTCATAAATATGACCTAACTTGCTTCTTACAGGAACTCCTTGTTTTTGTAAGTATGTATGTATATGCATCCTGTGCAGTGAGGGCCCAAAACCCTGACTACATGGAGAGAGAATGGAAGGACAGATACATAGATGCTTTTCAAAATCGTTCTCTGTATCATAGAAATTCTTCTATATGGCATCTTTATGTAGCTTAAATATTGCTACTGAATGTTTTGTTAAGGGAAGCCATCTTTTCCTCCACATTCACCTCTAGCCATTGGAACATTTCTCTGTTTCCATGACAGTCTCCTTTGTACCTAGAAATATTGACTCTTCTCACTGCCTCCATTTCATTTCTCTCCCACTTAGATAAACGTTCCTTCTCCATTGTACTCCCTACCGAATACTTGGTCTACCAGCAGCACTTTTCATACCTGAACACTCTTCTTAAAATCATTAATCTCCAAGCCGGGCAGTGGTGGCACATGCCTTTAATCCCAGCACTCAGGAGGCAGAGGTCGTGGTTGTTACCTCTTCTCCTGCATGCCTTGCTTGTTCCCCATATCTTGGTATCCCCCCTTCTTTTTCCTAGTGTTCTCTCTGCCCTCCAAAATCTAACTAGCTATTGGCCATTCAGCATTTTAAGTAAGCCAATCCAAGTGACACTTCTTCATAGTGTATGAAAAGATTATTACACAGCAGCCATCACTTAGGACTGATCTTTATGACTTTATCTCAACCTGATGCTTAACAACTTCTCAAGAGTTAGAACTTTAACATCTGCGGTAACTCATAGACATTTAGTCTCTAACAGCTACACTATGTACATTTCCAGCACAGGATCATACATATAACTGCTTATTTATTCTACTAGATGGCTCCTAGTTGGATTTGAACTTAGCACAAGCCCTTTTGATGTTTTTAGGGCACTGAACTGTTCCTTTGAGGCAGCCACATTTTGTCAGTGGTAACTCCATTCTCCTGGTTAGTTAGTTCAAAATCTTACAATCCTTTATCCCATCTGTGTGTAATACCACAATATTATCCTACAACAAATCTGTTTAAAGCTGAACTATTTGATTATTTCTCCCTGGTGAATCTGCTTCCCTTCCATTTCAGATCCCACAGACTTCGCACAGATTATCCTAAATGTTTCTGATTATTTTGACAAGGCTGGTTTTCAAATAGCTAGAAAAATATGTTGATTAATGCTACTCTATTTAGAATTTTACACTTTCCCAACTTACACATATTGAACCTCCTTACCTGGTACTCCTCTCAAGGGACAACCCAGCCTCATCATATCTCTGTCAGTCTTTGTGGACACCAAACCTGTATCTATAGCAAGGACATTTTTTGTCTGATAACATTTTCTTCAAAAATTGTGTGCTGTGCTCGCTCCTTCACCCCAGATCTTTGTTCAAATATATTATTATCAGACAGCTCTTGACCCCAATTCAGTATAAAACCTAGCCACTCTTCTCATCCCTTCCCTTGAATTTTTTCTTCAAAGTGGTTTTCCTTACCCAGCCTGTATGGATTTTATGTCTTTTCTTCCTTACCAGCTCTTGATATCAAGAAGCAGGCTGTTTTGTTAATTTTACTCTCTTGTGAACTTTGAATTGTTCCTAAAACTTTGTTGGCTATGAACAAATGCTTGTTGAATGAATAAAGGAACGAATGATGGAAACACTCGCTGTGGAATTGGCGCATTGGGAGTGAATGAGAAAGAAAACATAACAACCATGTTTCCCAGATCAATTCCTTTATTTGAACATCAAAAACTTAAAAACTCAGGAAGTGTAGGAAATCAGTTCAGGATTAAATATCAAGTAGCAGAGATAATCCTATTTTGTAGATATCTGAGATTTTCATTTCTGTTATTTTCATACATAATTCTGGGCTTTGATATACTTTTGAGTTCTGTTTCCTTAGGGGTAATATGTCTATTTAAATTATAATGTGTGATTCCCCTCTGTATGCTGTGAATATGTTTTATTACAATTGGTTATTAAAGAAGATCTTCCAGCCAATAGCTTGGTAGAGTAAAGCCAGGTGGGAAATCAGAACAGAGAGATAGAGAGAAAGTAGGCAGAGGCAGAGAGAATGCCATGTAGCTGCTGAAAGAAAAAGACAGTAGCTGCCAGTCAGAACCTTACTGATAGGCCACAGCCTCATGGTGATACACAGATCACCTTGAATTTTATTATCACTGATGTCCCTCCTTCCACTAAGTTAATGAAATACCATCTTAATCTTTCTTTTTGACCTCTGAAAGGCTCTGTGCTCATAGATGCTAATGACCTTTATTTTATTTTCTTCTTTTCTTTCCCCTATGCTATTTCTCTTTTTTCTCTTCTTCTTCTCTTTCTATGCATAACATGCATTAAATTAGATTCTCCCACTGCTTCATTTGGTCACTGCTATGCATCTCTATATGTTGCCTGCTTGGTACCCTTCAGGAATTTTGCTTCTCCTGTTAAAAAAGTAAATATTTTTGAGCCTCCCCTTTTCTTATATATTGAATTTTCTCTCTATTGCATCTAGGAATAAAGTCTTAATATTTTAATATGCAACATATTCCCTTTACTATTTGATGCCTGCTTACCTTTAGGCTCACTCTCTTGCTGTGTCTGCTAATCTTTTCAGCAATACTGTAATTTGTAGGCATCTAGTTATGCCCTGGACTCACACCATTTATTGGATTTTGTTTGGCTTCTCTGCTTGTTACTCATTCTTGCAAGTGAAATGCTGTTGTCTCCCAAGGAAAGTCTATAAACTGTCTCTTCCATTCCCAGACTGGATTCATTGTTGCTCTTCTGTGTTCTCATTGTGCTTCAGAGGTATCTGTAAAGGCATTACTGAAATTCATTGTGGTTGCCAGGTTACCAACTAAAAATTTTCATATCCTTTGTTTATTCAGCATTTAGAAGGATTTCTGGCACATGAATATTAGCTGTGGAAAGCACTGAATGAGACATCTGCAGAATAGTATCTTTTCTGTTCCCTGTCACACAGCATAGTTGATAATAGGATAATGACTATAAAAACTCATCCTTTCATGTGTATCTTTTCCAAATGTGTGTCTTGCTTCCCTCAGTGAATTATTGATATTGGTTATAATGTTTACAATCAAATTATGGTCACTATTTTATAAAACTCAAATTTGCATAATATTTGCAGATACATACATACATACATACATAGGACCCATACAAAGTGACAAATTTTGTAAAATTAATGAAAAATTTATTAAATAAGAGAATTGAAGAATAGTGGAAAACAGATACATGCAAGTGTTGTGTAACAGATTGCTCTAAATTGACGAGCCCCACCTGGACAGACTAGGGAGGCTCATGAAACTCAGGAAGCAAACAAACTTCACATGGGTGTAAAAGGAGGCTGCTTGTTGGTTCCCTGCTGCTCAGTCCTTAAGTAATCACACAGAAAGTGTATTAATTAAATCACTGCTTGGCTCATTAGCTCTAACTTCTTATTGTCTAATGCTCACACATTAATTTAACCCATTTCTAGTAATCTGTGTATTGCCACAGGTAAAGTTCTGGCATCTGTCTTTTCAGGGCTATATGGCTTCTCTCTGACTCTGCCCTTCTTTCCCCCAGCATTCAGTTTAGTTTTCCCCACCTACCTAAGTTCTGCCCTGCTACAGGTTCAAAACACTTTCTTTATTCATTAATGGTAATCACAGCATACAGAGGGGACTCCCACATCATGTGGAAACATAGAAATTTGCATCCTCAGCTTTCATAAGCATTACAGACTTTCTGGAGCTGGAGAACGGCCATCTGAGCTGAAGACAGGGCCTGTTAACCTGCTTGTACAGTAAACAGGGATCTCTAAGGATTCAGCTTTCATGAACCAACACCAGTGTTGGGGCAGGAAATTTGGTGATACAGCTACTTTTAAGTCATCCCTGGTCTTATAAGTAACCCCTCAGTCGTACCCATGCTTAGCAATCTCAAAAACTCATTGGTTCATTACTGAATTTTGCTACAATCAGTACTCTGGTCTGTTGTGGATTCCATTTTTAGGGTGAAATGTTTGTTGTGTCTCAATAGGAAAAGTCAGTCATACAACAACAATGCCACATACCTAATAAGCTATGAACAGAGTATTTGACTCCAGACCTTCTAAATCTTGGTGAAACATTTGCAATAGATAGTGTTAAATCCACAAATCTAAATCAACTGGAAAGGAAGTTTCAATGAGGGCATATCTTAATTAAGTTGGCATGTGGGTATTTCTTAGAAGGTTTACTTTTATTGTATTAATTGATGTGAGGAGATATTGGGAAGGTGATTCTGGTCTATCCAAGAATAAAGACGAGAACCTGAGCAAAAGCTATAGCATTCTTTGCTTTCTTCTTTTGACACTGGTCATGTGACCAGCTGCTTTATGTGACCATGTGATAATGTGACTATGCTGCTACCATGACTTTTCTGCATGATGGTCTGTGAGACAAATAAAACCTTTGTCATGTATTTTACCATAGTAACATGAAAGAAACTAGGGCAACATAGTGTAAGCACCAGTATTGTGCTTACACTTAATCTCCCTCATTTCCAGTGTTTAGAGGTCAGCCTTTCAAGGACTGAACAGATGGCTCAGCAGCTAAGTGCACTGGCTACTTTTCCAGAACACCTGGGATTGATTCCCAATACACACACAGTGGCTCACAATCATCTGTACCTCCCTTCTTCTGGCCTCTGTGTGCTCATTGATACATATATGGACACAGATATCCATGCAAGGAATACACCAACACATAAAATGTAAACACAAAAACATTTATAAAAACAATTATAAAAAGTCAGTCTCTTTATTTTATATACTCCTCACTAATACAGAGAAAAATATTTCAGAGGAAACCCCTGTGTCACCCCAGAGTGTAAGAAGAAAGGAAGGGAAAGCACTATTACTTTCATATATTGATTTTATTCATTTAAAAGATGATGGAAGAAAGAGGATAAAATATAAGAACAGAAAAGGATAGTGTAGAAGATAATTCTTTTAGCTATCAAGGTATATAATTATTCAGGGTTTAACGAATTAAATTGTAAACACAAAATAGTTCTTAATGAAAACTTTCCTCATATGTCCCCACATTCAGCTTTCTGAAATGTCTTATCATACGAGCTGAAACTCAGTTGGTAGTTGGCTGTTCTGGGATTTTAGAACAGTGGTAAGTTGAACCCCAGAAATCACATATGAAATCCTGTTCTTATTAGAATTTTTTAAAAAGGGCATTTTTATTTTTGGTTCTAAAAATTACATAAAACTCACAGCTGAGGAAACATTCAAACATTTGTTGTGTTTGTAGTTGGTCAAAGATCAAATCAACATTTTGCGTCATACCAATGTTTTTTAAAATGTTTTCCATAGTTGATGTTGCCACAAAGTAAGGCAGAAAGCTCATGGAGTTTGCCTCAGTCAATGTTAATGAAATGATTTAGCCTGTTAGAAATTGTACCTGGTCATTTCTCTGGAGTTGTAAATCCTCGGGAAAGAAGATTAACACTTCTTATCACCCACCCTGGTGTAGGAGGTCCTTCTGCATTTGTGTTGCTTTCATTGGTTAAATAAAGAAGCTGCCTTGGCCTTTTGATAGAGCAGGACTTAGATAGGCAGGGAAAAGAGAACAGAATGCTGGGAAGAAGACAGAGACAGAGAGCCACTGCCATGAAGCTGTCAAGTCAAACACGCTGAATCTTTCCCGGTAAGCCACGACCTCATGGTGACATACAGATTATTAGAAATGGGTTGAATCAAGATGTGAGAGTTAGCCAATACGAGGCTAGAACTAATGGGCCAGGCAGTAATTTAATTAATACAATTTCCGTTTAATTATTTCGGGAGTTAAGCTAGCTGGGCTCTGGGAATGTGGTCTGCTCCTCATACTACACCACCCTGTCATATTTAACTGGGCACTGTATGTTTTAACACATTTTCACATTTTAGAGCAGGTCTCCAACTGACTTTTGCTGTGGATTTGGAGTTTTTTTATGTAAAAGAAAGTATATCACAAGAGTCAATAAGAACTAGGCATATACACACAGTGAAATAAGTGGTATGGAGAATTTTCCTTCATTTATTATAAATGCAAACTGCTATTACAAAATGATGCTATGTGCAATATACTGTCAGGGAGTCTAATAACTAAAGTGGTGGTACAATTTCATATTTTGGAGATTTTATTTTTGTTTATTGAAAAATCATTATCATTTAAGACTAAGATAGATTTATGAAATTATTTACATTAGATGAAGCATTTCAATGATATTTGGCATGGAAAATGTATCTTTAATAGTCTTTTACTAAAAGAGTAGGTCTTTGCTTATTGATTGAAACAATGATTAGATAAAGGATCTAATCCATGTTACTGGTGAATAAATTCCCCATAGGTCCTCCTACCATATTCCTTTTTATATTCATCTAGTAATTGCAGTTCGTTTAGTCAATACTAAAAAGAATTTGACTAATTTTCCAAGAGGTGCATGTCAGTCTGGAGGGTCATTGACAAGGAAATTTTCCCTAGCATTAAGATTTATTTGTTTTTATTTTATGTATTATCTGTGTGTATTAGATTAGTCAGGAGTCTCCAGAGCAGAGGATCTCAACCTGTGGGCTGTGACCCTTTAAGGGTGAGATATCCTGTATATCAGGTATTTACATTACTATTCATAACAGTTACAGTTGTAAAATAGAAATAAAATAATGTTATAGTTGGGGATAGTGAGGAATTGTATTAAAGGGAATTCAGCATTAGGCAAGTTGAACACCACACTGCTCTAGGGGATTCAAACTTATAAAATCTGTCTGTCTGTCTAAAGTTTGTATATTAGACTGGGTTACAGCTAGTTCCACAATGGTTGTCTACCAACTAAAGGTCCAAAAATCCAGTAGTTGTTCAATCTGTGAGATTGGATGTCTCAACTGGTCAGTATACATCAGCATCCCAAAGAAATAGACTCTAATGCCAGTGAAGGAATGCACTTGCTAGCAAGAGCAAACACCAAAGAGAGACATATCTTCCTTCTTCCACATCCTTTTTATAGGCTATCAGCAGAAGATGTGGCCCAGATTAAAGGTAGATCTTCTCAAAGACGCAAAGGTCCTCCATTTCAAATTATTTATTTAAAGAAAAAAAAAAACCACTTACAAGTGTGTCCTACCATCCAGGTATTAGTTAATTCCAGGTATAGTGAGCTTGACAACCAAGAATAGCTATCACAAGTCCAAGAATAGCCATTACAATGTGTGTGCCTGTGTGCATGCATGCATATGTGCAGGTACTCTCTGAGAACAGAAGGAGGCACCAGAGACCCTGGATCAGAGATAGTTCCAGGCAGTTGTGAGCTGTCCACCATGGGTCCAGGGTATTTAGTTCTGGTCATCTGCAAGAGCAGCAAGTACTCTTAACTGTTGAGCTAACTCCATTGCTTTCCAGCACCAATTTTTAGCATTCCATACATGAGTATATATCTTGACTCCAGTTTTTATGGTTGCTGAATATTTTAAAGAATTTGAGTTGTATTTGCATGTCTGAACTACTGAATCTGAGGAGTAGAACTAATAAGTTAGCATCTGTTGGTAAAATACACAGATTGAAAATAACTATTTAAATAATATGTGTTTGTTCTTGGAGTGCCTTCTTTTGGTCAGCATTGTTACTGTAGGATTTCAATATGTCACTCTGATTATTGATTTGTGCAGTAGCTGGGTGCCTAATATTGATACATTTAAAATCTTCCTTCCATATGAATTCAGCCTTGAGGAAAGTATGAAGATTGAGGGTCATGTGAACAGGGTCATTTGGTAGCACAATCTCTACCAATCCCCACAATATTAACTCTTGGAGAGGTACTTACACAATCCCTTCTTTAAAAGCAGGAACAAATTCTCTCTCTGATTGGGTCTTCCTTTGCTTGAAAACAACAAAAATCAAAACTGATTTGGTCTATCCTATAGACTAACCTCAAAGATTAGTTAAGAGATATATTTTTTTTACAATTGCAAAGCATTTAAATTCATAAGAGATATTCTCTTGCAGAAGAATGTTGTGATGTAGGACAGTTAGACATAGAATTATTTATAAACAAATTTATAAAGTAAGTTAAATTAATTACCCTTCTTTCTGGACCTTCAATTATCAAAAGTCATTTACAATCCTTCTGTTTAATTCCCTTGTCCTATAACTTTGATCCTGGTATATTTTCTAAGCTAACTATTTTTATCTATTATGATTCCTTTTCTCTTTAGTGTATACTGTGTCCTGCATGGCTTGTGTCTAGGACCTAATGGATGGAGAGGCAATGGAAAGACAGACACACAGATCCATGCACAAACACACATACAGAAAAGCTGGGGTCACATCTCCTGTGAGCACTCTGATGGAATGGTACCAATTACTGGAGCCACCAGAGCACCAGCAGGTTTATTATATACAACACAGGGGATGGGGCTAGCTAGTCTAGTTAAGAGACTCCAAGGGAAGCAGTCTTATACTGTAAACATTCCAGGGGAGGAAAGGGCAGTTTTTGCACACAGTGGTCAATTGTTTTGTAAACACTCAAATTTGGAGCAGAGAAAGGGTTTGCAAATTCTGAGCCTGACCCAAATGGGGAAGGCTCTGACAATTCCTTATGGATCCTATTTCACCTTGGTCTTTATGTCCAACTTATGTCAAATAATGCACATTCACTCAAAACTTCATTAGATGAGGACTTCAAGAACTTCACTCATTCCCTACAAGTGTGTGTATGTGTGTGTGTGTGTGTGTGTGTATGAGAGAGAGAGAGAGAGAGAGAGAGAGAGAGAGAGAGAGAGAGAGAGAGAGAGAGGGAGGAAGGGAGAGAGAGAGAGAGAGAGAGAGAGAAAGAGAGAGCAAAGCTGCAGTCTAGTTTTTACTCCCAGGATAATACATTCAGACTAAAGTATTTTAGGGGAGAAAGAACTTATTTGTCTTACAATTCTAGGTTTCAGCCCATCAGTGGAAACACTCAAGTTATGAACTGTGAGGCAGACTTTCTACACCACACCCATTTTCTAAGAACATGAAACAATGGAGGATGCTTCTTGCTGGTTGACTCTCAGACCAGCCTGTACTCATCTAGTTTTCCTCAGGACCACCTGCCTAGACTGGGCCCTCCAATATCAGTTCAGAATTAGGTTTCCCCCACAGACATGCTCATAAGCTAATCTCATATGGGCAATTTATCAGTTGTGACTTTCCCTTCAGAAAAGTTCAGGCTTCTCAAGCTGACAGTTAGATTTAACAAGGACACTCACCCTGTTTCGATCTGCAGCAGGTGGTGTCACTTGGTGTTCCCCATATGATTGTTCCTTGCATGGTAGATCTGCTACTCATCTTACCATCTTTATTGGGGTGCTCCAGAGTGGTGTACAGACTGTTTTCTTAAAATATGTCCACCCGTTTTCCCATTCAGAGTAAGAAATATCACTACCCATAGCTTAAAAATATTCTACTGTGTATCTGTACCACCTTTTAATTATGCACATGTGAAAACATCACCAATGAACATGGATGTGTAAGTATCTCTGCAGGGTGATATAAATTCCTTTGATTCTATGTACAGGACCTGTATAGCTGAGTAATACAGTGGTTCTATTTCTAGCTTTTTGAGAAACACCCTAGCTTCCAAAGTGGCTTCACCAATTCACGCTTCTGCTAGCAGTGAGTAAAAATTCCTCAGTCCTCAAATCCATGATCCAAGAAGAAAGTCCATTGATGTTATTTTGCTGAATGATCATAGATTTGTACTGCTTTGTGCCTTTATTAGAGAAGCTTCTTATTATGGTGTACTGAAGAAACATAGATCAGTCAAAGGGAAATGAATAACTGATTGTGAATGCTCTATCTTAGATGTAACATCTATTCCAATTTCTCTATGTTCAGTGGCATTGCAGAAGAGGATGGCATTGTAAAAGAGTTTGAGATGTTGACCAGTGCTGCCTCCAGGGACCAGGCTGATATCCATGATCTGGATGCTTCTGGCTTCTATGAACAAGAGATCTTCTTTTGCATTGGTATCAATGACTGCAGACTCAACTGAGGATGAGAGACATTGAAGGCTTTTGTGACAGCACTCTCCCCAGAAAAGGGAAAAGTCCAGACATGAAGTTATTAATGAGAGCCCTTAAAAACTTAAAGATGCTGAAATGTAACTCTTCATGATTGACGGCTTCTGCAGGGGATGGAGGTGTGGAAGGTTTCTGTTTTCTTTAGGTGGCTGGTCACTAGGAGTTTGACCATGCTCCAATGAGTATATATGGGTAACACAAACCGGACAATTGGATTTGGTAAGTTGGTGTAGGAGTTCCTTCTGTTTGTGTGTTGCTTTCATTGGTTAATGAATAAAGAAACTGCCTTGGCCTAGTTGATAGGGTAGAACTTAGGTAGATTGAGAAAACAGAACTGAATACTGGGAGGAAGAAGGGTAGAGTGAGAGAAGCCATGGAGCTTCTGCCTAAGATGGATGCCAGTTAGAATCTCTGGTAAACCACTGCCACATGGCAATACACAGATTAATAGAAATGGGTTAAATCAAGATGTGAGAGT
Organism: Ondatra zibethicus; assembly: GCA_004026605.1. NCBI lineage: Eukaryota > Metazoa > Chordata > Mammalia > Rodentia > Cricetidae > Ondatra > Ondatra zibethicus. The sequence goes on from PVIU01008479.1 coordinate 73,806, forward strand.
TAGCCAATAAGAGGCTAGAGCAAATGGGCCAAGCAGTGTTTTAATTAATACAATTTCTGTGTGGTTATTTCAGGGCTAAGTAAGCTGGGCGGTCTGGACAAACAAACAGCTCCTCCTTACAACAGTGATTTTTTTGAAGGGTTTTACAAAAGTGGGAGGGTGGGTCTGTGAGGAATGGAAACTGAGTATGATCAGGGTGCATTGTATAGAATTCCTAAATAATTAATAAAAATATTGTGTTGGAAGAATAAGATTATAAGAGTACGAATAAGGGAGGACTGTTGTGAAATGCTATTCCTTAGGCATTATCTGGTTGTTGCACAAATGGACTCACAAAATCTCTGGATAATATATTGGATATTGACAAGAACAAGCCAGCTGAAAGTTCCACATTGGGCAGAGGAAGGTTTCTGGTACCCACCCATAGACAAAGAACTATTGGGAGTTGAAGGGTGCTTGGGGAGAAAGAGTTACTTTTCTTTGTGGGTGAGTGGCTATGAGTCATCTGTTTTCCTATGCCCTAGTAGATGATTTCACATCTTTGTGCATATTAGCAGCATTAATTGGACTCAGTGAATGCTATAGAAATTCCTACCGCCAGTAGCCTTTAAGTTACCCGCCCACTTGGGCGTGGCCTCTTATACTATTTATGCCAATGTAAAGCACATGTCCACTATCTTTTCTGGCTGCAGGATTCAGTTGCTGTTCTCCATTCCAGCAGAGCATTGTGATTTGTGAGTCTACCCCTAAGTAAATAACCCTCTATTATACTCAGTTCTGAGCTAGTGTGGGATTTCTTTTAAGCGTCCTTCTTCAAGTGAGTATGAGAGAGAGAGAGAGAGAGAGAGAGAGAGAGAGAGAGAGAGAGAGAGAGAGAGAGCGAGCATGAAGTAGGAAGGGAGTTGGGTTGGGAGGAGTTCTAGAAGGAGTTAGAGGGAGAAAATAGAGGTAGATAAGATTAAAATATATTGTATACATGTTATTCATTTTCAAAGAATAAAAATATAGCATTATAAGACATTATTACATAATATTGTGCTATTAATTTTTTTCACTAGTCTGGGTAGATAGTTCAGTTGGTAAATGTTTGACTTAAAAGCATGAAGATTTGGTTTGATTCCAAAAACTGACATTTTAAAAATTTGGACATAATGATATGTGCTTCTAATTCTATTGCTGACTTGCCCAACTGTCCTCCTTGTGAATTTTAGGACAATGAGAGACTCTATCAAAAGAAGATAGATGACATGTGAGAAATGGCAACCTTTGGGTGTCCTCTACTCCGTCCCCACCTGGACACATATGCTCACCTCCATTCATGGTCATGCAAGTCTTTTCCTTTGTTCCAATGTGAACCACCATCAGGAGTGATTTTATGAAACAGACAGTTGTTTATATATAGGTAAGATTTTATGAATAGCAAAAAGATGGAAGACTGGAGAAATGGCAGCTCACAACCCCTTATAACTCCATTTCTAGGGGAATGTGATGCCTCTAACCTCTACAGGCACTGCATTCACATGTGATTGAGCACACGTGTTTGTGCACACATAGACACAAACTCACAAACAAGGGGGAGGAGAGAGAGAGGAGGAGGAAACCTTAGGGAGAAGAAAGATAAAGGAGTGCCAAGGTTTTTGTTTTTTTTTTTGTTTTTTGATTTTTTGTTTTTTGAGACAGGGTTTTTCTGTACCTTTGGAGCCAGGCCTGGAACTAGCTTTTGTAGAGTGCCAAGTCTTTGTATAGCTTCAAGGACTCGAAAATTATTATGTGATGTGGGATTCCCCTCTGTATGTTGTGAATACCATTGGTTAATAAAGAAACTGTCTTGGGCCTGCACAGAGCAGAATATAGGTAGGCAGGTAAAACTAAACAGAATGCCAGGAAAGAGAGGGGCAGAGTCCAGGAGAAGCCATGGAGCTGATGCCAGAGACAGATGCTGAAACTTGCCGGTAAGCCACAGCCATGTGGCGATACACAGATTAATAGAAGTGGGTTAAATTAAGATGTAAGAGTTAGCCAATAAGAAGCTATAGCTAATGGGCCAAGCAGTGATTTAATTAATATGGTTTCTGTGTGATTATTTTGGTGCTGAGCAGCAGGGAACAAACAAAGGGCCCCTATAACAGTTATGGATGGAGAAAGAATGAAGAAATATCAGAGGAATGTTTTCAGGGAAACACAATAGCTGGAGTCTCATGAGCTAGGTTCTGTGATGGAGAATTTACAATATCCATGAAGTTCAGCATGTTTATTAAAGACAGTTGAACAAAGAGGTGTGGACATTGCATACAGCTGAACAAAAGGGTGAGGTAATTCATAGAGATTATCACCGAGGCAGGGATATATTACACAGCTATACAGTCTACAAGTAAAAAATTTTAGTTAATCTCGGTGGGAGGGGTCTTTGTTTGGGAGCAGTCTTCTGGTGATGAATATCGGGGAATGAAGATAGCTGTGGTGGTCATTTTCTGTACACACTGTCAACATCCACATTTGGATCAGAGGGGAAATCTTTGCCATTTACCTCTGGGTCTGAGGCAAGGGTCCTTGACATGGTTGTGTCCATGTCAACAGCATACACTCAGGACCTCACACATTCAGGGCTTCCTCTGCTCTCTACAAAGGAGAAAACAGAATTAGAACTAGATCTTGAAATACAAGTGTAAACCAACAGTTACAGTCAGTCTCCTGATGTATTAACTTCAGAATACAAATACAAGACCTGCGACCCAGACTGACAAGCAACATGCTCATTGTAAGTGATGAAGCTGGACTCTGAGGCCAGGCAGACTTGATAGATTGTTTTCTTTTTTCTCTCAACTATCTATTCTCTAATCCTATAACCTACAGAAGAAAATCAGAGTTCAATGTGAATTGCCTTCTTTACTAAAATCTGTGGAGTGTCTGTCCCCATAGTAAATTGGTCTTTACTCCTTTGAAAAATTTCCCCACTAGCTTAAGTTACAAACATTTCAATGTTTTATATAGTTTGATAATGGCTTTATAATAAATGCAGCTTAAAAAATGCAGGTCTAGTTATCAAACCATTGATAACTACTTGACATTCCATATTTAAAATAATCAAAGTGGCTGTTCCTTGAAATGCACACATATTTGTTCATCTGCCAAATTAATCTTCCTGATTTCATTCTGCTTTAGTGGATTTCTTATACTAAATGTACATTAAATAGAAATGCTGCTGCTTCACTCTCCAGTATGACCTGTCTTATGGAAGATGTCTGCCTTTAAGCACAGTTGATGAATTTTGCGAGATTTTGATTTTTCACTTCAAAGAGAGACTATTGAATTTCTGATCACCTTGTGTGGGAGCAGTGTTTTCTTCGTGGGCTTTCCATTTCTCTTTTATATGGTGAAATCATACACATTTTTACTAAGTCATCAATTCCTATTGAAATTCTTCCTTCAGTTTCATGCATGCATGGTTTTATAAAAGTGCGATAAGTTTTCTATGCTTCAGGGACTGTGCAGTGAATGTAGGATCCTGCAGAGATTTGGCTCTATCCGACAAATGCCTGCAGTCAGATTTTCCCTTCTCCTCTGTTTGACTTGATGGGATCCCTTACAAACATGTCGATTTACACCAGCATGCTGCATACTAAATTATGAAAACAGTACTTGCATATTAGCATCAAAACCAGTGGGCTCATCATGTGGTATCTTTTTGAAGCAAAACCTTGGCGATGAGACAAGCAAAGAAGGCCATCCGTCAATTATCTCAATATTTTAAAGGCCGCGGCACAGGGTGGGTGTTTGACTCTTGCTGTGGGATGGCAAATTTGCTGTGATTTACGTGGATCTAAGAGTATGGTTCTGGTTTTGATGACAGATGTTCCAGGAATAATATTCAATTTTGTGATGTGTTATAATATCCTTAGGGTATAAATGAATCTACATCGAATTGATTAATATTGAAGTTGTATTTGTTAATTGAAGTTGCTGTACTTTGTACTTTAGTTCAGAGCATCATGCCCGAACAGACACAGAAAAGAGCAATTATTTTTAGCAAATGTGGTACTGGCTTGCAGAATTCCTGGCATGTGGCAAGCCTCTAGACACACAGAGAAGAAGGAGGGGCAGGTCACGAGCTGGGATCTTACTTGTAAGAAATGCTTGTCATTTCTGGAAAACAATAATATGATACATATATTTTACATCAACCTCTGATAGCAATAAGCTGGATTTAAATGTGATAAAGTTAAATAAAGCGTATGTGTCAATCACAGTGTTAAGTTAGACAGTCATTCCCTTATTTTCATATGGTTTGATAATTTATGTCCCTTCATCTCTGATTATTATTATACATCAAAGATTATACCTTTTTGTATTACATTGAGACTAGAAATTATTCGAATGAAAAGAGCAGTTTCAACAACAGCCCATGGTAGGGGTTAGTGACACATCATAGAAGGACAGACCCTGGGGAGTGAATACTTTCAAGCCAACATCTAGAAAATAGAAAACAAGAAAAAAAAACCAACAAGACATTCTTTAAAATAGCACCAAAAAAGAAATTCAATAAGACATTATTTGCCCAAACCACATTTGTATGTTTTTAGATTTTAATTTCTCAAGCAGAGCTTAATCATGTCTCTCTACTAATAAAAAAAATGCCCTTCCATTGCCTACATGACAAGACCACAAGGCACAATGATATTCAAGGTCCTTTTCAAACATGCTAAGTGACTAAATTCTCAGGTTGACTGTGTCATAGCAAGTGGGCAGGTTTTCAAAACTCTTCATTGTAGTGTCTAGTGTATGGGAAGAACTCCAGTTCTTACCCATTCTTAGTAGGGATTGCTAACATTTTGGAGCACCTTTTATTAGGCAGATTTGCACTGAGTGCTTTTCATGTATTATCTCACTCACTTCACACAAAAACCCTATGCAGTGGGTCCTAGCGTTTCCCCCATGGTAAGAGTTAGACATGTAGTAGAACAAAACACCTTCTAGATTGCAAAGCTAATAAGAACTTGGTCGCACTTTAGACTTAAAAATGTTCTAAGCCACTGAACTGCTTCTATTTTGCTTTGGGTTTCTATCCTGTTGTGTTATTCTTTTGAACTTTGTCTTTCATTAACCTGTCAGGCAGCTACCTTGGTTAGGTCGGCTGCCTGGCTTTCTACTTGGTTTTGCACCTGATCTTATTGTAGCCTTAATTTTGACAGCACAACCTCTAGTCTGAAATCTGCCCACTTCTCGTCTGTCCTTCACTGCCTTCTAGGGTTGCTTATCTGTCACTCTCCCAAGGAAATATCACAAGTCACTTCTGCATCTTTATTTATATTTATTGACTATTTCATCTTCCTAAACATCTTGGAAATTTAACCTATCTCCAATTGCTTAAATTCTGCCATGGCATTTGGAAAACAGCACAATTCCTTATTTTCTATATTCTAAATGTTTTCTATAACCGTTAGCAGCTTTCTTTTTCCTTGACTCCCTTTATTAATCATGTTCACTGCCTTGACTCAACAGAAAAGAATTAAAGGGAAGAGGCATAGTTTGGTTCATGACTTAAAAGTCATGAACATCATGATTTAACATCATCATCACTTGAAAGTCACAGTTCATCATGGTGGGGGAGACACTGAAAGGATCATAGGGTGGGAGCAGAGCTGGGACTCTTCACACCTACAAAGACAAGAAGTAGAAAGCACTATATGCTGGATTTTCTTTTTTTTCCCTGGGATAGTGCTGCTGACCCTGAATGTGATATGTCCTTTAGCAAGTCAGCTGGTCTGTGTTAAGTTAGGCTGTCGTTCTTTTGTTTTTATAGGATTTGATAATTTAGATTTTTTTTCATTTCAGATTATTTTCATATAGTAAAGATTATACCTTTTACTTCTACAGTGAGATTAGAAATCTGTAGACAAAACAGAGCAATTTTGACAGCGCCCCGTGGAAGGAGGCAATGACACATAATAGAAGGGTAGTCTCTGGGCAGCGAATGCTTTTGAGCAAATGTCCAGAAAGAAACCACAAGTCATTCTTTAAAACATTCTTTTTTTTCACATTTAATTTTTTATTATTGCATTATAAATAGTACCATTCAAAATTTCCACCTCCTCCGCTCCTCCCATTTCCCTCCTGCTTCCCTACTCCCCCTCCCCTTTGCCCCTCCAGTCCTAAGAGAGGGCAGGTTACCCTGCCCTGTGGGAAGCCCAAGGCCCTCTCGCCTCCATCCAGGCCTAGGAAGGTGTGAATCCAAACTGACTAGGACAGAAACTTAACAGAGAAATAAGAGAACTAACAGATGTAATTAATCAAATGGACTTAATAGACATCTATAGAACATTCCACCCAAACAGGAAAGAATATACCTTCTTCTCAGCATCTCATGGAACCTTCTCGAAAATTGATCATATACTCGGTAACAAAGCAAACATCCACAGATACAAACATATTCTTTAAAACATTCTTTAAACCTAGTGTTAAGAAATGAATCTGGCAAGATATTATTCACCAAAACCAGTTTATATCACTTTAGATTTTAATTGCTTAAGGAAATTTTAATCATATCAATGTACTAATAAAACAACCTAAGTGCCCTTCCATTGTCTCACAGACACAGCTTGAGGTATTCTTCTTAGAATCTCAAGGATTTAGACAGGTTGACAATGATGATTAATTCTCTTCCCCCAAGCCTTTGTACACTCTACAAGGCTGTTTTTTATTCTGTTTCTTCACTTTTAATTTAGTCCAGAAGTCTTAGTCTCATATTTTACTACTGTTTAGGATATATAATTCTAATGGAAATACGGAGCAATTCCATATTAGCCCAATACTTTTATAATCAACATAACTGGACTTTGTTTTGTATCCTTCTTTACTATAGAGCCTGATTCTACATCTTTACTGATTTTTTTCCAGCTCTATCAGCTGGTTTTAATTTCAGCAGTATTTTGGTTTCTCTTTATCTCTGCTATATCATGTAACAATAGTAACAATAACTACTTCATGCTTATTTTATTATTACTATATGCAAGACAGCATTCTAAATTATTGCATGGATTACTTTACTTAAATGTACATGAAGCAGCCACTCAATATTATTCCTATTGTGGGTGTGTGTGATGGGGAGAGAGACCTTATCTCTTATGTTGCCCTCTTGATTTCTTGATCAGACAGACCTCTGTACGTTCCTATTTATGGTATCAGCAGCATAGTTTCTATAAGCATTTTCACAACTTGAGGTTATCATTCTTGTTCTAGACCTGCTATCCCCTCAACAATACATTTGAAGATTTGTTAGGGGTTATTCCTTCTAAATCATACTTTCTTTCATAGACTCAGGATGTTTCAAGACTTCTTTTGATTTGCGTATCAAACTCCAAGATCTCTGCCTCACACTTAAAGCTGCCACATATGTGTTAAAATTTATTTTCTCTTACAATGCAATGCAAGTTACAGTCAAATTTCTTCAATTATCTTTCAATTTTCAAAGTTATTTCTTTCTAAACTTTCAACTCCGGTTATTTTATTGTTAGAGTCCAACTGCCAATCACGCTCTTGCCACTCCCATCTCTGCTGTAAAAATCTGCTTCAATGTCAAAGCTTGGCCCAAATGCTAATTTCCATTTTCTTCAGGACCCAAACCAAGGTGATTGCTGATATTTCATGAACATTTATTTGTGCCACTCACATGTACTTATTTGTTGCATTGTTTTGGTGAGTTTGAATGTTTCTTGAATGCAGAATCCTCTTTATGATGTATTAATTTCCTTGGCTTTCAATTTTGTGAGATACACTTTTTATAACCAAAAAGACTGAGAATTTTGAGCCTACATATAGGAACAAGTGTTTGTTTTCTTTCTGAACTGTAGAGTGTTTGTGGGTTCCCAAAAGCCGGGTCGAGAGAATTTTGATTTCACCCATTGTGTGCTTTATTTTCTGTCATTTTGTTATCGAGCACCAAGGTCCACCCAAACCTGCAAAGTTACTTTTATGTTCCTCTGTAAAAGTTTCCAGTGTATGCATCAATATTGGTAATGCCATGATGGAATCAATATGTCTGGGAGTAACCACTGGCATGGATATTCGGAACTCCAGATAAATGTCACGCGAGACATTGCATTAGGGATTTGATTCTAGGTAAAGTTAAAAATCACATATTCTATGACTGACTCATGAAACACTCTATTAAGGATTTGACAAATGGTAAAGATAAAAACCACATATTCTGTGATGCTATAGTTTTTATATCTTAGTCAGACACAGGACAGAGAGCTGCAGATGCACATGGAAAGCACATTTGTGTGTCTTCTTGTATATAAAGGCTCCATATATGTTTTCTATATAAGGTGCATATATGTGCACCTCCACAATCCTCTCTTCTAAGATACTTAATGAAAACAGGCAGAGGAGCTACTCACCTTGTGAGTTTTATGATGTGCTGGAGTCCCTTGGAAATGGACTAAAGCCCCTAACTTATTGTCACACTCAAGAAGACTGTGGCTGCTTTAATATAGGTTTTACTTCTGCTCTGATGAGCTGTTATGTGTGTGAGACTATCAAAGCCATTTTCTGATTCTGGAGACATCTATAGCACTTTACTTTTCAACCATGAAATTCTGAAAATTGATTGTAATTCTTCTATTATTTCACGGAGGTGTACTTGTATGTTTTAAGATTCTGTTTCCTTTCTGAAATTGTGAAGTCTACAAATATTGTGTAATGTAGTTGAAACACATCTATGAGCTAGCATTTCTATTAATATGAATAACAAACATTCTCACTTTCAATTATAATATCTTTTAATGATTTTGTCACTCTATATTTCTGCCAGATGAAACAACTTGTTAGAGAATAGACCTCTGGCACATTCTCAAAATTATTAGCAAGTATTCTGAGAAACTTTTAATTAAAGATGGAAATTTTGGCATAATAGGGTGGAATATGTATAATAAAATTATGTAGTTCTAATTAAATTTTAGAAAAATAACTAGAATCAAGTGATAAATTTGACTTTATATCACAGAAAGATGCAGTTCAACCTATTCATAGTCTATGTATCTGGAAAATCCTTGCCTTACTGATTTTATTTCAGGTCCTGCTACTTGTTATTACATTGAGGGATTTCCCCCTTGAAATATAAGCTTTCTCTTCTCTTCTCTTCTCTTCTCTTCTCTTCTCTTCTCTTCTCTTCTCTTCTCTTCTCTTCTC
>PVIU01008480.1:0-82988 GCA_004026605.1 Ondatra zibethicus
GCAGGGAATACCTCAGTAAAGATGGTGGAACTCGGTCACCGGACCTGGCTCTCAGCCAAGATGGCGACGAAGTCACCTGACCCCAACCCCAGAGAAAATAGCGCGGTCACATGTTGTATGGAAAAGTTACAATTTTGAGATGCAGGGATTTTTAGCTTAATAAGAGAGACCTAGAGGTGTAATCCGCCTGTGGCTGAGCTGCCCTGGCACAAACCGCAACAAAAGGTTGGAACTGGAAAAACTGCACCATGCCACAGCTGGAATTTAAAAAGCCGCGGACTGGCTCCCGCTGCCTTGCCAAAAGCCGCGGAGGGCGAGCTCTGGGCGAGTGCGGGGAGAGCAAAAAGTTGGAACCGGAAAGACCGCACCATGCCACGGCTGGAATTTAAAAGAACAACCGGCAGGAATCTTAGACAGACATGGATGGCTGCTACCCACAGCAGAAATTGTGTAAACCCACAAAACACCACTAAGCGTGCACAGTGAGGCGTCCCTCCACTGTGGACAGGGTGTGAATCCGCTACGACCTTCCAAGACCCACGGGAGGGCGTCCCCTCAGGCCAAAGACCGTGGGTGGGAAGGTAAGACCTCCGGAGAGGCCCGAGGCTACTCTGAGCAGCCTTTTACGAGGAAGAAAAAGAAAAGAAGTGGAAAAAAGAGAAAAAGATCTGAGAGACCCGGTCTCTCCCGCTGCGGGGTAGAATGGTCCCGGACCATTCCAAACATAATTAAAGCTGAGGAAAACAATCCACAGGTCAGGTGAATGGTTGGGGGCAGCCCCTGTGTCTCCAAGAACTGTAGGGGGTTGCCGGGAGCTCAACCGGACAACTCCTAGGGTTCAAGGAAATGGTTAAGGCGGCCGGAATGGAAATAACTCACCATCAGAGGCCGATGGTGGAACACGTGGCACGTGGGTCAGCTCGTTGTAGAAAAATCCAAAAATCCTCGGTTGTGATTCCCCGAGTCTTGTGCGGCACCAATGTTGTGGTTTTTTTAAAAGAATGGGTGACCCAGCAGCTTGCTGCAGGTCCCCAGACCACGCGGTCTCTGTGGCGGGCGGGCGGCCACACGGCTAGTCTCCGGGTCCCCATATGGGCTGTGCGGCCGTAAGGACGGACCAAAGAGAGCTGGGTAGGCGCACTATGCAGAGTTAAACATTTATTAGATGGGTGATGGAAAGAGAGACAGAGAGAGACAGGGAGATAGAGGGAAGGGGGGAGAGGGGAGAGAAGCAGCTGCTGCTCCAGTGAGAGCGGAAGAGGAAGAGAGGCAGAGAGTTAGGGTCAGAGGCTGGAAGCTGGGAGTGGGCGTGGCCAATAAGAGGCCAGACACTACAATAACTACCTTCTGTTCTAAGTTAATAAAAAGAAATATTACTGATATCAATTATTGTATCATTTTTAGTCAGCTTCAGCTAATGAACCCTATGCTTTGAACTTCAATATCAAATACCACCCAAATTCCAACCTTGTAGCTTTCTTTATCAAGTAGTTCTCATGGCAAAATATGTCACCAAACAAAGGTCCTGAATAAAGTAGAAGAAATTTTCTCTACATTTCCTCATATGTCATAATATGTCTCAGAGTAGGGAAAATGTCTTGACATTTACAACCATTACTTTTTCCAAGGTGATTTAAATTATGTGAGGAATGAAAGAGTATCCTCTGTGTTTACATGGCTTTATCAATATATGAGAATAGACACATATTAATGCATTGCTTAATTACTGAATTATCAATGGGCAGAAATAATTTTACAGTTACATTTGATCCTTATACCTGAAAACTATGAAGCTTGTTGGAATATAATTGCTTTCCTTATGGCCCTGCTGGAAATCTATGTACATTCTGAATTATTTATTGTCGAATCATCTTCATGGCAGCCATTTGCTGTAGAGTACCCTTAGGCATGTGTTTTTAGACACCCTTAAAATGTTCCTAAAAAAGAGTATAATATCATGCTGATGGGAACAATTCCCAAGATGAAAACAAAAAGTATATTGTATTAGGAAATAAATAATTATGTTTTTTGGGAAATGTCAGTATGTCTCAATAACAATTTTTTATCTGTACTATTCACTCACTCTCAATAATGAAATCTGAATATTTATGGTATCTGGCATGAATGTTTGTTTAGTGATATGTTTGCAATTATGTATTTCTGAAAAATCACACCACACATAAAATGTACACTATACATCATTAAGAAGACAATGGGTCTGCATTATTAACACAATTTCACTAAGAAAAGAGTGTTTAAAAAGAAAACATTGTATGTGGAAAAAATAATAATTATTAAGCTGGTATTTCCTTTGATCTGAAGAAACAGCTTTAACAGGATTTATGTTGGAGGGATCTTTTGCAAAACATTAAAGGTGTTCCAAACCTCTTAAAAGGTGCTAGAATGATGTCTTGGTGTGGAGTCCCAAAAGATGTGAGCCTATTTCCACCTTGTCTGAAGGTCAGAGAGTTTCAGCTTGCTCAAATTTGTTGCCATTCTACCCTGACCGAAAATCAGAGAGTTGAAACTTACTTCTATTCCTTCAAGGTTATTTTCTGTTTCTACGCCAAACAAAGACCCCACCTAGATTTAGAACAGAGCGTTCTCTCTCAAGGTTATTGTCAATAGGTGTGGCTAATATACAGATTTTTTATTTCAGGTATAGAGAAGTAGGTCTGTTTCTGTCTCAAACAAAAGTCTAAGGAACCAACTAAGTTCCTACTCCCTTTGAGAATAACAATGGATTCCACCCAGGGAATGGTTTGCCTACTGAATGCTTTGATCTAGGCTGTGAGCATTACTTGTCTTGTACAACAGAATGTTTAACTTTGACTGTATCCTGCAATCTTCAACTGGCCTCTTCATTTCCTTGTATCACGTTAATGCAGTTTTTTTTTTTTTAATCTTATACCTGCCTTTTGGGATCTGGGTATTTATCAAATAAAAATTAAATGTGGGTGATTTCAGCATTTGCTAAAAATTCCTCCCAGTACTATTCTGTTTTCTGTCTTATTATTTTCACTCATGTCTTCGTTTTCGTTACTTATTTTTCTAATCCCCATACTTCTACCCTCATGAGTGGTATTTTTGTTGATGTTGGTCTCCAACATCTTTGTTTTCAGAATTATCGGTTCTCCTTCAGAGGAACAGAGTTCAATTTCTAGCACCCACACCTGATATATCACAACCACATATAACTCCCACTATAGATACACTGAAACCTTCTTCTGACCTCCAAAGCTTTGTGTATGTTTAACACACATTCACAAAACACAAAAATACCAATGAATAGAAAAGGTTTAAATAAACTTTAAACCTAATAAAAACAGGAACAATTTAGGATGTATTAATGTTAAGAAATTGTATAATTTCCATATCATTTTACTATAATGAAAACACAGATATCTAAGGGTCATCAATATTGTGTCACATATTTGTAACATATATATATATAAAACATTACAATGTTCTCACTTCTATCAACACCTTAGTGAGCAATGCTTCACTGTTCTTTATGCTTTGCCAATAAATCAATATAATCTTAGACAATTACCTTTAATTTAAAATTATTATTAATTGTAGAGATTAATTTAGATTGGCTACACTAAGTGAATTTATAATGTTATTATGTATCAATAAAATAAAATCTTATTTTATGATTATACCTACATCATTTATAATCATAGATAACAAAACAATTATTCTTCTCAATTTAAAATGGTTGTTAATATGAAATTGATATAATTTGAAAGAAATTTTCAAAGCTTACATTATATAGTAACTGAATCTCTTGACAAAGTAACATCAATTTTTTTTCTTTAAAAATTTGGCTAAATCTTCACTACATTTGCGACTTATTACAAATTTCTGCAAACTACTTTGTCACATTAAAAAAAATCAATCATTTCTAAAACATTTTTGTGCATTATTACTCAAGAATATAAAATAGAGCAAAGTTTAAAAACTAACCTAAAACTTTTAAATTAACACAATATGCGTGACTATGTTAGAACACCTTATCTGGGTGTTTTGAAGTATCCAGTCCCTTTATGAATAAGCATGTACAAAGAGAAAATAATAAATTTACTAGGAGAGGATAGTTACACTTCCCTACAGTGTGGATGTAATTATTATACATGTCTTTTGTTATTTCAAAATTATCCCTTGTAAAAATGAAAGTTTGAGTAATGTGTCATGGGAAATAGGTGTCATGGAAATGGCAAATAATTTGTCACAATTATTAGGATTCATAATTTCATGTATTTCCTAACAAATGCCCTCACCTGGTTTAACACAGCAGCTTAAGTCACTTAATTATATTTATCAAATAGGAGAAGCAGAACACAAGATACAAGCAAATCAGAATTTCATTATTTTGCATTTGTTGGTAAAATGAACACCTATCTAATAGACCTAAAATAGATTGATAAAGCTACACATTAAATTTTGGGGTTCTCTCAAAATAAATTAAAGGTGACTTACTAGAAATAATGAATAAATATATTTTCTATGCAGGTAACATGTGTCTATATTTTATAATATATAAATGTTATGTTTTATAATGTATAAAGCACTCATTGATGGAAATATTGAGTGTACCTAGTATCCTCATGAACAAAATATCTAGAAGAAAATTAATTTGGAAGATTATGTGGCTTCTGTTTAAGTTTTCATTTTACTTGATCACCCACATAATACCCAGGGCACATCAAAGGAAAGAGTCATTTGATAGAAAAAGTAAATAGAAACAAAATAATCATAAACCATATGCCCCAATATATTTGTTCCAAACTAGAACCAAGATATAGAGAAGAAAACAGTTCAAAACAATTTAAAATGTTCCTTATTAAAGAAAACATTCTTCAAACTGCATTACTTCATATTGAACATTATTACCTCAATTTTTTTTCATTTGATGTGTAAACCTCATATAACCTTTCATACCTTCAGATCATATAGGTATATCTCAGCCCAGTACTTGGAACTTGATATATATGACAAAAATAAATCCAATGTTCAGGGCCAAATGAATCTGCGGTTCCAGAGAAGTGAGGTTCATGTTCTAATGAAGGATGAAGGTGTAGGTATAGAATGTATGTCTTATATGATTTACATATGAAAAATAAAGCAAAAAAGTAACAAAGTAATAATTGCTAAAATTATTGTAAAAATTGCTGAAATGGTAATTCATTGTTTTTTATATGAGAGAATTCATGTAGATCTTAGATTACTGAGGAACAAAAGGAAATAAGAAACTCCGTGATAACTCCCAGTTGCAGATGAAACACAGACAAGTGGCCTTTTTCACTAACTCTAACCCTAACACTAACCCTAAACTTTAACCCTAAATCTTAACCATAACCCTAATCATTAACCCTAACCCTAACCCTTAACTCTAACCCTAACCCTAACTCCTAACCCCTAACTCTAACACTAACCCTAACCTCTTTTCCCAAAGACTAACTCAATCAATTCAAAGACTCTATCACTTTCCTTGAAAACCCTGCAATTTGGAATGCAATGAATATGGGAGAAAAGGGAAAAACAGAGGAAATTGTCTCATTTAACATAAAAATGTCAGAATGGCAAGAAAAATTATTTCAGTGATCATTTGGTTTTCATAAATAAAACCTTTTAGAGAAGAAGCAGGGATAGTTTCATAAAGGTGATATTCCTTAGTGTCTTTTATCTATTCCTTCAATGATTAGGCATAACCAAGATTTGAAATTCTTTAAAAATGCCTTATTTTTAAATATTAACTTCATGACAAAGTAAATTAGTTTAAAATATTTATCAAAATTTTAAAATAATACATATTCTAAAAATACTCATTTTTGTTTAAAATGAAGATAGAAAGCCTTTTGACCATTTTTTTATTTAAAAAATGGAACGTGGAGATTCTCAAACATGTATATGTTCAAGTCATTTATAGAAAAATTAGTTACATCTTTTACGAGGTTATTTAGTTTTGCCAATAAGTTTTAAATATTCCCTGAATCACTCATAATGCCTGCTATGCTATGAATACTTTGAAAACCATATTATTTGGAAAATAAAGAAGATAAAAGATATATCATTAGTACCACCATTTCCTTCACATTTCCATTCTAAGCTGATTAACTGCATGAGCATATGACATATATTTGAATATAATAAGAAGATACTTGTACTCAGAATGTCTCATATTCCATTCAGCTAAGATACTTCTTTCTCTAAAATTTATGAGTTTTCAGATTCTATTCAAGAAGTATACAGGCGTTGTTTTAATACATAAACAATAAAGAAGAAATTTGCTTTATATTTATTTGTTTTAAGAATATGTACAATTAACTTTTGTAATAATACCGTGGTTCCTCTTCTAGGAAGCCTCTGAGTACACTCTTCTCAATAACATCAGCATATTAATTATGACATTATTTGAATATGCTCCAATGTTAGAATTTTTGTCTACTTTTGTACAAAGAAATTCATCAATTAATTATAAAATTTTCACTTTATAAAATGTAATTTGAGGCCGACAAAAGTGGCTCAGGAGGTAAGAGCACACGCCCCTAAGTATGTTGACCTGAGTTTTATTTTGGTCTCCAGGGCACACTAGGTCTATATAGATAGCATATCCAACAAACCATCCTCATAACTTCATGCACATACCATGGCAGACATCACATATACATACACTCAATTCAAAGCAAAGGCTGACCAGATCTTGGTGAGTAAACATTGGAAATTTTAAAGTGTCATGGCACATTTTTGTGTCCTTTAAAAAATATTCACACTTTCAACATGAAGACTATCCTTCCTTACCTTTGCTTTGTTTTGTGTAGAAGACTGAGATAGCAGATTATGGTTATAATCATTTTAGAGTATTTTTAGTTCATCCTGAATGCACAGATTTATGCAACACCTACTTTCCTTTATTTAGTTTATATTATCAAGTGAGAGCGATAATCCAACTTTTGTGTTTTTCTTCTAGTGAGGTACTGACAAAATACCAAGTAAAGGTTATATTTAATACATCCCAATGTATACAAAGATAAGGCTTCAATTTAAAATATTTATAGCATATTCTATTCAAGGTTTCTTATTTACTTCATTGTCAAAAATTCATGATGTCCCATATAATATATTTTATGTACTAAATCACTTATAACAAGTATTATATTCTAAAAAATACAAGAAGTAAAAATTCTCTACACAAGACAGGACAATTATCAGTGCTAGGAGGAATATCCACTCTGCTTTCCTTCAGATCCATAGAAAGGCTTAAAATTTTCTTTTTTAAAGCAACTTCTCAAAAATGCTACTGAATCAAATATGATGGATTTCAAGTGTTTTAGAAGGGGTCTTTCTTTTCAAGCTAGCATGTCTACAGATCAGAAAGAATATAAAGCATGCACACAGTCCTTCAAATTGCATTGCATAAATTTTTGAATTCTGCAGTTGAAATCATTTCTGACCTTGATTTATTTATATCTTCACACATATCCAATATAGGTGGATTCAAAATATGAAGAGAATTTAAGGAAAAATTTATAAAATATTTTCACCTTAATTTGCTGTATGTGGTCAGTATTTGAACATGACATTATGTTTACTGAAGCATAAACAAAGGAAATAGCTCTTTACCAGTTTCTCAGTACATATAACGATTGGTATAAATCACTTTAATTCCTGTTATCCTGTGTTTGTACAAAGCCAGTATGAAGAGTAATTTTCAAAAATAATTACTTAAAACATTTCACATCTATATCTCCAATATATTTAAGAAAATTATTAGTAAGTAAATAAATTATTAGCTTTTATGATTTAATTACTTTTACAATATAATAGATAATTCAGTGTCATTTCATTTGAAGTTAAATTCATTTTGTGCTTGAAAGTGATACTTTCTTCATTTCATATATTTATTTATTTATTTAAATAATCTTTTTCCATTTTATATACCAATCCCAGTTCCCTTTTCTTCCCCTCCTCCCATTCCCTCCATCTTCTGGCTCGTCGCCCACACCACTCCTCAAGGAGTGTACAGCTTCCCATGGGGAGTCAACAAAGACTGTAACATCACTGTGAGGCAGGACCAAGTGCCCCCCCCCCGCCCTGCACACACACTTTATCTAGACTGAGCAAGGTATTCCTTTCCTCTGAAGATAATAAGCTCCAAAAGGTCAGAACCCTGGTCCTTCTGCCAGTGGCCCCACAGATACCCCAGACACACATCTGTCACCCAGGTTCAGAGGGCCTAATTTGGGCCCATTCAGGTTCCCCCGCTGTCAGTCCAGAGTCAGTAAACTCCCACTAGTTCAAGTCAGTGGGTATCCCCTTCATGGTCTTGACCCCTTTGCTTCTACCTCTCTTGGACTCGACTCTGGGAGCTTGGAACGGAGCTAACTGTGGATCTCTGCATCTGCTTAAATCAGTTGCTGGATGAGATTTCTAAAAGCTGTTTTAATCGAAAATGGACATTTGAAATTTAGAGACAATGAATTACAGATACATTTATCTATTCTTTTATTTTATTAGACTGATGTTTCTCCTCCCTCCGCTCCTTCCAGTCACCGCAGCCCCACTCCCTACTCCCAATCTATGCCACCTCCATTTCTATTTTTAGGAAAGGTCAGACCTCCCATGGATAACAAAAACACAAAACATATCAAGTTGCAGTAAGACTAAACATATCCCCATATATTAAAACTGGGCAAAGCAACCATGTATGAGGAATAGGGTCCCAAATGCCATTAAAAGAGTCAGAAACAGCCCCTCCTCCCACTGTTGTGAGGACCACAAGAGGACCAAGCTATATAACTGTCACATATGCAGAGTACCTAAGTCAGTCCCATGCAGGCTCCCTGGTTGGTTCAGTCTCTGAGAACCCCTATGAGACCAGGTTAGTTGATTCTGTGGGTTCTCTTGTGGTGTCTCTGACCCGTCTGGCTCCCAAAATCCTTTCTCTTCCTCTTCTGCAGGATTCATGCCCAATATTTGGTTGTGAATCTCTGCTTGTGTTTCCATCAGTTGCTGGATGAGCCTTTCTGATGGCAATTGAGCTAGAGATCAATCTACGAATATATCAAAATCTTGTTAGAACTCATTACATTAACATCTTTTTTTTTCATTTTAGCCGTGTTTGCTTCTGTCTTAGGTCTCTGAGTCATCCAGCCTATTGATACGGATGCTGGAGGTAATGTATCTTATTTGCAACAGAGGCTAAATTCTCTTTTCATAATAATTCTCTTAGCCTGTGTACTTTTATTAGAGAATTGATTCCATTGATATTGAGGAATAATAATTACAAGTGATTGTTAACTCCTGTTATTTTGTTGGCGGTGGTGTTGGCTGTGGGGTGCGTGTGTGTGTGTGTGTGTGTGTGTGTGTGTGTGTGTGTACATCATCTTTTGTTTTTTTCTGATGTGAGATTATATTTTGCCTGTGTTTTCACGGGTGTGGTTAACTTCTTTGAGTTAGAATTTTCCTTTTAGTACCTTTTATAGGGCTGGATTTATGGATAGATGTATTTTAAATTTGACTTTGTCATGAAATATCTTTTTTTTCTCAATCTATGGTTATTAACAGTTTTGCTGGTATAGTAATCTGGGCTCATATCTATGGTCTCATAGTGTCAGCAAGACATCACTCCAGTGCCTTTGGGTTAAGGGTCTTTGTTGTGAAGTCAGGTGTGATTCTAATAGGTCTGCTTTTTTATGTTACTTGACATTTTTCCCTTGCCACATTTATTATTCTTTCTTTATTCTGTATGTTAGTATGTGGAGTGAGGATTTTAATTTCCAAGCCAGTCTATTGTTGCTCTGTAAGCATCTTGTACCTTTATAGGTATGTTCTTTCAATTGAGAAATATAGTTTTTTCTATGATTTTGTTTAATATATTTTCTGTGTTTATGAACTGGGAATTTTTCTTCTATTCCTATTATTCTTAATTTTCAAGAGAGTTTCTCTGTAGCTTTGGAGTCTGTCCTGGCACTAGCTCTTGTAGACCAGACTCAAACTCAAACTCAAATAGATCCATCTGCCTCTGCCTCCTGAGTGCTGCTGGTATTAACGGCCTGTGCCAACACCGCCTGGCTATGATTTTTTTTTTTTTTTGTAATTTCACATTTTCTTTGATTGAGGAATCTAATTCCTCTACTGTGTCTTCAACCCCTGAGATTCTCTCTTCCATCTCTTGTATTCTGTTGGTGATACTTGCATCTTTAGTTCCTGCTTGCTTAGCCAGATTTGCTATTTATAGAATTCCCTCAATTTGTGTTTCTTTATTCCTTCCTTTTTCATTTTCAGTTCTTGAACTGTTTCCTTCACCTGTTTGTATTTTTCTGGCTTTCTTTGCTTTCTTTAAGGAAATTTTGATTTCCTCCAAATTTTTTGTTTGTCTTTTCTTTTAATTTTTTGAAGGGATTTTTTTATATTCTCTTCAAGAATCTCTATCTTCTTCATGAAGTTGTTTTTAAGGTTGTTTTCTTCTGCTTCAGCTGTGTTGGATTGTTCAGGTTTTGCTGTCCTAAGATAATAGGTTGCTGGTGGTATCATAGTGCCCTTTCTGTTACTGACTGTGTTCTTACACTGGTATTTAGGCATCTGGGTCTGGGATGATATTATATTTAGGTGTTGATTCCTGTGTCTTTTTTAGTGTTTGTTTGTTTTTTTTTCCTTGTTTTCTACTTCTTCTCTGGTCTTCTGGCTTAAGTGATCAAAGGTTCAGGTGACTAGCGAATCTTGAGGTTCAGTAGTATCTCTTTACTGGGTTTTTTGGGGGCCTACAGAAACTCTGGGGTTTTGGGTGCCACTGTTGCCTTTCTGGTTCTAAATAACTGTTTGGCCTCCTGGGTACTTAGCATGGGCTTGACTTCTGGGATTCCTAGTATGGTGTGGTTTCCAGTGCAGTAAAGTTTTCTGCTGGGACTAGAATATTTAGATCCAGCCTGGGCTCTAGTAAAATTGAAGTCTCTTTGAAGTTGTAAGACACTAGATTACAATGGCATGTGGATGTACTTCTTTATTGCACACATATGACAGGTTTTTGCAAACTAAAGCACCCAACAAAACTGTAATTTCTAAGGTGATTTAATCAGTAGATCCTCTGTTTTCTCTGTACTTCTCTGCAGACCTCCTGGGTCCTAGAGATGAGCAATTCAATCTCATCTTTCATAGAAAATTGTGCAATAGATTTCTTCATTTCTAGAATACCATGAAGTCATGCAGTGACTTTTTACCTAATTATTGTTTAAGTTAAATAGTGCTGTAAATAAGAACTCTGAAAAAAGATACCAAATAGTTTATTGAGATAACTCAGAGACTGAAGACAGATTGAGCCCCAAAGGTAAACAAAAGGTGAAACAGTCACTGGCTATGTTTTCATTTTCTTATTTGTCATGGAAAGGTGAAAGCTAGTGACTTTTTAATAATTAAGTTGAATTATCCATTATTTGTCAAACTAAATTATTTCTATTGTCATAGAAATATGAACAAATAGACTAAAAGTATTCACTGCATGTTTTGGCACATATTGATATTTTTACTTATTGAAGACTGCCTGCTTTGTATATGCATAAAAGCACATTTGTTAGGAGAAACATACCTGCACTTTATTACTGATTTAATTCTATTTAACCAGTCTTAGTGCATGAAATTGGTGGAAATTATTTTCATGGCTCCCTATACAGCATCAATACAAGCAACAAGACAGTTAAAATGTTCTTATTTATTTATTTATTTTTAAGAAAGTGGAGTATCCCTGCCATAGTGAATGTGAAAATGCCAGAGGACAGTTAGTGAAATTCAGTTGTGGTTCTTTCTTACCTTTTATGCCCTGGGGAGCAAGCTCAGGACATTTGCCATGGTGACCAAATCTATACACATTAAAGGATCTTTTTGCCCCTTCAAAAGTATCTTATATTAGAATTGACCATGTTGTTTTATTTTAAGTTAAAAGTATTCTAACCTAATCAAGGTTTTAAATCTCCTCCATTCTCTCCCTGATTAATTTGTTTACTTATTCCTGTTGTACCGGGGAATAGTCCTAGAACTTTACACATGCAAGGTAAATGCTACACCAAACCTACCCTCAGGCTTTTACCATGCTTATTTTGACTTAGAGTCCCCAAAAAGATGCACAAATTGATCTTGGACTAATTGTGTAGACCAGGCAGACATCCTAACTTAAAATCCTGCTGCCTCAGCTGTTAGAAAAAAATATAGGAAGAGAATGGAAGATACTGTGCTGTGTATATTAGGTAAAGTGATAAAGAACATACAGGCTGAGGATAGACACATGCACTGGAGAGACAAAAGATAAAATTTGTCTAAATAATATACTTTAGATCAAAGTATCTGCAATTCTATGTCATATTGTAGCTTAACACTTTGACTTGAAAATGAATAGAAGAGAAACACACACACACACAATCTACATAATAGCAGGAATCAAACTCTGACAATTGATATTTATCAAAATCAGTGTCCTCAACTTCCCAATAAAAATCCACAGACTGACATAAAGAATGCCAAAACAGGATTCTTCCTTCTGATTCCAGAAACACACTTTAGCATCAAAATAGATATCAGTTTAGGGTAAAAGGAAGGAAAATACATTTCAAGCCAACGGATTTAAGAGGCAATTTGATATAGATAATTTAACCTCTGACAAAAGAGACTTTAAGTCTAAATTAATCAGAAGAGGTAGGGAAGGGCACTGTAACTGTTGCAGAGGCATGCTCGTTTGTTCCCGGCCGCTTAGACCCAAAATAGCCACACAGAAACCATATTAATTAAAACACTGATTGGTCCATTAACTCTAGCTTCTTATTGGCTAACTCTTACATATTTAACCCACCTCTACTAATCTGTGTATAGCCACATGGCTGTGGCTTACTGGCCAAATTTCCCAACACCTGTCTCCGGCAGGCTATATGGCTTCTCTCTGACTCCACCTACCTTCTACCTTGCTATAAGCCAATCCAGTTTCTTTATTCATTAACCAATAAAGGCAACATATAGAAGGATTTCCCATATCACATAACAAGTTTTCTTGTCAGACTATCTTTTGACCACCAGCCAACAAATAATGACTAGAGACTTATTTTTATGTCGTTTTGCTTTAGCTTGTTCCCATCTAGCACTTATAACTAAGATTAATCTACTTATGTTAATCAATGTTCTGCTGTGTGGCTCAGTTACCTCTCTTCCATACTGTATGTCCAAATTGTTTTGTATCTTGCTGGTGTCTGCCCACCTGTCTTCCTTCCAGAGTTCTCTCTTCCCCCAGAAATTCTGCCTATTCTCTCCTGCCTAGCTTTTGGCCATTCAGCTCTTTATTAAAACAATCAAAATGACAAGTCTTCACAAAGCACACCAATATTCTGCAACAGGATATAAAATAGTCTTCAAAGAAAATTCCACCGAGAGGACATTGCAATTCGTAATCTCTATGCTACAAACATAAGGGTACCCAAGTCCTTAAAGAAACATTGCTACTGCGTAAATTAAACATTGACCCTCTTACACTGATAGTGGCAAATTTAATGACCCCTTTCTTGTCAATAGACATGTCATCCAGACAAAAACTGAAGATAGAAATATTGGAGCATGTTATGAACCAAGTGGACCTAAGAGAATATTTCACCCCAAATACAAAAGAAGATAACTTCATTCTTTACTACTCTGGAGGCTGTGGGACCTAGGAGGATGAAGCTGATACATGAGGTATGCTAAATGCTCATGTAATAGGCAATTTTATTCAGAGCATCAGATAATTTATACACTGAGGTTATAGAGAAGTCAGATAAGTAAAGTATACAATCACAAGGGCAAACAACATGTGGTAGGAAAATTGGTGTATGTTGCAAAAAACATGTTTTTCCATAGAGGCATAGGAAAAAAAAAACACAGTTAATGAATAATATAATGCAAACTCAATCCTATCTGCTAAACACTGAAGGAGGATGAAAACGCCTTGTAAGAGCAATTCCATGTTTTGGAGAAAAAGAGATCACAAGGCACTTGTCTTGCTTTTATTTTGTTTAATAAAAGTACTCTGAATTTTCACATTACTCAGTTCTTGAACCATGTTTCAACATCATTCCCATTTTTTAATTTTCTAAATGCAGAATATCCAGAGTGTTTTGATTTGTGATGTTGTAGAAAAAATTAATTGTCATTTAATATGTGAGTATACTATAAACAAGCAAATTATTACATATTATTCTAAAAATACTAAAGGTTATTATTTGTAACCTTCTGCTACTTAGAGCAGGAATCAAAACTATGTCTAGTATTATTGATTACATTATTATATTGACCAGAAAACTCTAGAGAATAGCTTGAAAAGAGACCCATATGATCAGCAATTCTCGTATTCTGTATAATGTAAGGCTATATTTGCCATTAATAGGAATACAAATGTTAAGACGTCCTCAGCAAATGGAAAATGATTAAAATCCCAAGGAAAAACTAAACATAGTCCCTTTTTCAGATTAATGAGTAAATCCATTACAGTTCCGAATTACAAGCACAGACCTATTAGAAAGATAATAGGAGCTGGATTTCCTTTTGCACTTTAACTGGAGTATTGCTATTTTTCTTGTGACTTTCTCCTTCCTCTGTGGTTGTTGTGCTTGTTGGCTTGGGACCTGAGGAACTAAAGAATTCATAATATTTAAGTGGATCCATCTACAAATACAGTTGCAAACCCCTTCCCAATATTTTTCTAAAGAAGTAAAGTTGGTTGGATTAATGCATCAGGTTGCTTATTTCCTTCTTCAATAAAACTGGGGACATTATAGTGCACCCATGTACAAGTTTATTATTGGAAATAGTGGTCCAACACCTTCAGAACTTGAAATGATATTTATGAATGAACTATAATAGTTAATTAATAAATCCAGTTCCCACAGGTGTATTGAGGAAAAGAAAGTATTAATACATTGATGGGTGTCTGTATTGTGATACTCTCCTATATCTTTAAATGAGCCATCAATAACATAAGTAACTGTCTCTGGAATGGGAGAAGGGTGAATAATATTTGTAATCAAGAATTCAGTTTATATGAGAAAACTCCCATAGCTTACCACCTGGTTATTGACTTCCTATCTTTCCTTAGTAATCTGTAAAAGGATTTGAAATTACATAGTGTTTTTAATTGTTCTTTAAAATGATTGCTAGTTAAGGGTAATATAATGCAGCAAGGATCAAATCCCTATAATTGCTGACCTTAGGTGTCCCCTGATTTAATAATTAAGAAGAATAAGGTAAACAGTAATGTATGGCCTTATGATTTAAATAAATACTTACCAAGGTTGTTCCTTCGTAAAAAATAATAAAAGTTTAAATAACTCCTTATTCATATATACATAAAATTTTAATGATCTTCATCTAATCAAGAGAAAATAGATAAATCTATATTTGTCCAATATGAAAGCCCTATATTAAATACTTTATAATTTTTTAAACTTTTCCCATTATGTTTTGGGACAATTTTAAAAAGTAAATGTTGACTCAAATATATTTTTATAGAGTTTTCAAAATAAATTTTAAGAGATTAGTAACAATTCATATTCCTACCAAGAACCTATGGGTGTTTCTCTTTAGCATAATCCTTGGGGGACTGGAAAAGCAGTATCATACTTTTAGAATAGAAATAGAAATCACTATTTTATATTTTACAATTTTCAATTATTCTGTACTGTTTTGCTACTAATTTTTAATTTGGGCATAGTATCATATTTGCATTGTAAGTGTAGTTCATCATTTGAATTTTTCAGATTATATATTTTAACAGTGTAATTATGGTGTAGGAGGGTCTTTTGTTTGTGTTTTATTGTTTTTTTTTGTTTTTATTGGTTGAATAAAGAGACTGCCTTGGTCTTTTGATAGGGCAGTCCTTGGGTGGAGTAGACAGAACGGAAGGCTGAAAAAATAAGAAAATGTAACAGATGTTATGATTTTTCTGGCCAAGACGGACACTGTTTAGACTCATGTCGGTAAGCCACAGTCAAGTGGCGATACACATTAATAAAAATGGGTTAATCAAGATGTGAGAGTTAGCCAATAAGAGGCTAAAACTAATGGGCCAGACAGTAATTAAATAAATACAGTTTCTGTGTAATTATTTCGGACATAAGCTAACAGGGCGCCAGGAATGCAGCCCTCTCCTCCCTACTACATAATTCTTACATTTTTAGAATAAAAATGAATATAATGTCTGTATATTATTCACTTTTTCCCTTCTTGCAGGCATGCACAAACCCTTGTCTCTTGTAAAATTTCCACCACAAATGCTGTAGACACCATTAAGGAACTTAATACTGACATGTGTTTTCATAATTTGAGAGTTATTTCTCAATAAGTGCTGAAAACATCCTATTATCTTTGTATATTACAAGCTTGAGTATTCATTTGGCCATTGAAAGAAACGTGGTCAATTTTAGTTTTGGTATTTGTGAAAAAGTTGTTACAAACATAGGTTTAAATTGTTGGTTGAAATTATTTTCAACTTATAAGTGCAAACATCAAACTACTATTACAATATAAAAATGTTAAGAAAGTATTAATTATAATAGAAACTCCCAATTGCTATCCCGAGTGCATTTGCAAATCATTTCCAAGGCTCTGACTGACAGTTCTGTTTGTTGGGATCATTTGGAGTCCTGGCCTCCAGCTGCTCTTCCCTGTTAGAGATCTTTCCTTTCCTTCTGATTTGCGTTACTGAAAGCTGTGTCATAATTGTTTACCAGCTCAGCTTCACGAGTACGTGTTGCCTTGAGGATCAGAGGATAAGGTTTTCACCTGTTGGCCCACCTGACTGTTGGGTACATAAGCCTCCGTGGTGCTATTGAATAATACCAGTGACTAGAAGTCCCTGTCTCTGTCTCTCTGTGCTGTCTGTCGCTCTGTCGGTCTGTCTGTCTGTCTTTTGTGTGTTACAACCTCCAGCCCCTTGCCCGAAGCTTGTGAACTGTATGTTAGTGCATAGAGCGCAGATAGGCGTTGTGCAGTGCACTGTTGGTCTCACAGCATATGATGTGTAACTTTTTAGAATTTGGTCACTTTAAGAGTCATGTGGAGATATAGTTTGTTTAAATATATTATTTCTTACTATCTGGATCATTGAGCATTTTTTCATGTTCTTTTTGCTGATCAATTTCTTTTTTTGTGGAGTCCAATCAGATATTTTAGCACCTTTTAGTGGAATATTCATTTTCTTTTTGAGCTTTAAAGTACTTTGTATTGAGTATGAGTGTGTGTTGCTAAATGAGTGTCTAAAAACAACTGATCCTGGATATGATCACAACCAATAGGTGCGCTGTCCTGTATGCAGAGGACACTGATACCTCATAGTCATGCACCATCTCTGTAGTCGTCCCACTCATCTTCCACAATGATCACAGAGACTTGGAAGGAAAGAATGCAAAATATATGTTCAATTTACTGTTCTCAAATATCATGCAGAATCCAGCATTATGAATTCTAGCCAGTTGAGATGAAGGTTCCAGGACACCTTTATTTCTTCCTGTTCAATTATAGGTTGTTTTAGCCACAGAGTCTGGAGGAGGAGGGAAAATGGGCATAAAATCCAGGCTTCAGGCATAGCTATTATCAGTTGTTAGATGCTAGAAGAAACTCGATCTTATTTAAGAGTCATAAGTTATAAGCCAAGAGCATTGACAACAGCATTTATTGTGTCATTGGCTAACAACTCCAAAAGAAGAACCCATTATTTGTTCCTGACTTTTTAATTGTTGGTGTCTGTTGTACGAAAATTGTTTCTCCTATTTTAGGGTAATTTCAGTTTAACTCTGTGCATATATATTACAATTATTTTGTGACTATACTATAATGATTATTTGCTGTTGTTTTGTGAAACTTTTTCTTATGTAACCTAGGCTATCCTAAAAGTCACCATGCAGTTGCCACTGTCAATGAGCTGTTGGTCTTCCTATCTTAACTTTCTGTGTGAAATTAGTAAACATACCTAAATAAAGACATTCGAGCTAAGGAAAAGTAAAATGATGGTATTAAATAATTAAGGGAGAAATAGAGTTCAATAATATCAATGGAATTCAATGACACTAATGTGACTGTATTTTAAATATTTAACATAAAATTGCATTTGCAAGTTAGCATTGAAGTAATGTGTACAATCATAAAAGCTAAGTGAAAGTTGTACTACTGAATTTATTAAGCTCTGTCACATTGTCACTGAAAGGGGTATTTTTCAACTAAATGTGTAGACATGGTTTTACTTAATGGTCTTTTTCTTTAATAGTTGACATTTAAAAATATTTTTTAAACAATTAAAGACAACATTGAGATAAATCTGAAATATTTTTATTTTATATAAAATTGTATTGTCAATGAAAGTATTGACAGCTTTTTTTCATATTTTTGTGATCTAAAAGAGAACAAATGCTTTATTTCCAATTTTAAATATTTTTTGGTCTTATGAGTATTTGTGTGTGAGAGAGAGTGTGTGTGTGCATGTGTGAGTATGTGCGTGTGTGTGTGTGTGTGTGTGTGTGTGTGTGTGTGTGTGTGTGTGTGTGTGTGCGGTCTAACTAGGAAAGGGAAGTTACTTATTTATGCAAATAATCAGTATATGATTGATTGTGCCTGTGCATACAAGTCCAACTGGTATAACAGGGATGGTACCACTAATTATGCATTCATTTCCTGATTAATGATGTTGTGAAGATTAGCAACCTTTGAAAACATAAAATCATTTTAAATCAATTTCTGGGTTTTTATTTATCAGAATATCTCCTTTTCACTCATTTGGTCATGGCTTTCTACTGACTGTATTGCCTTAGTACTTGACAAGCAATGATGTAATTATTAAACTGCTTTTAATTTCACAAAATGATGCAGATAAAAGTTGTCTCTACTCCCCTTTTTTCAAATATTCACTACAAAACACAATATTATTTATGATGTGAAGAACCTGAGTGAAGAAGTCAACAATAGATTTTGGAATATAGTAAGCAACAAATTTGGCCAAATCTTAACAATATAACTGAAAAAAATTAAGAACATTTCACATGTGAATTAGTGATATATGCACACAAAAGATGTTCCTCAAGAATTGTGAACATAAATTCATAGTGCTGACATATTACATAATCATGCAACGTCTGCAGTAGTGTCAAAATAACTAATTTGCATTGTGCAGCTAGACTACTTTAGTGCAGTGATTAATAAGCAATTTCATATACCTAGGATGTTTTCAAGTAAATGTTATGCAAATATGTTTGAGTAAAGAATTAAAAGCTAAACTAACATGCTAAATTTTCAAGCCATAGCTAAAATAAATGTTAATTTGACAAAAATACTTTTTGTTATTTATTTTACTTGTCAGGTACTCTGCGACCTATGTTAAATAGAAAACAGTTGTTATGCTTACAAGAAGAAAGATAGAATAAATCTGCATAGTTTACTCATATTATTAAACAAGGAATAAAATGAAATATAACCAAATGAGACAGGCAACACAGGAAATTTGTAATCACTATGTAGCCTAAGTTAGATTGAAATGTATAATTCTCTGTCTCAGATTCTGGAATGCTGGTGTACAGGTGTTAAGATACCATTCCAAGTTCAAATACCACATATTAAAAATGAGATATAAATATATTTACGTATGAATATGCATACATATATTTGAACATGTGTGTCTGTCATGTGACTTTTCCCAGTGAAATGTAACATCTCTTCCTCAGATGGGTGTGAACTCATCAACATCAGATGAAAGAAATACAACCATCAGCTTGTTGGATTTCTAGAAATCATGGGTGATGTGTTAATATTAGAAATATGGATAATAAAAGACAGCTATATCTTTGAGAAGCCATCCCTAGCATAGGTGATAACTCTCAATTAAATTCCTGCAGTTCTTCCCACAGCTTTTAGTCATCTCTACTGAACTAAGTAGTCTATTTCCTCTAGCAAATGTTTACTACTTTTAAAATCTTTAGGAGGGCATCTTGTGAACCTTGCAATGTTCTGTACATCTTGAGCTCTGTAATTTTTTTATGTTCTCATAACTCTTACAAGCCTCTGTCCTTGCTGTAGGACATAATGTTTCTGTTTGGAGGAAATAGTTATATAACAATATTGTATGAAATGAAAGAGTGGTCAATTTAGAATGAGGAAAAAATTGTGGAATACAAGAGCGAGTAAGAAGAGGGTACGAGAAATGAATATGTTTAAAATACCTTATGTACTTGAATAAAACCTCATTATGAAACTCATCAGTTTGAGCAACAAATATACACCAATAACATTTAAAACATTTTAATAGTTTCTTAGTCTTCTGATTTATTCTTGATATGCAATGAGTTTCAAAATGTGAAATCTTTAATCTATTTATTACTTTTTATGTAGCAAGCAGTTCAGCACAAAGATGTAAAATATCACAGAATTCACATGTTCCTTATTCCTTTATTGAATTTCATTGATATGTTTGTCACCATTTTACCAGTGATATTGAGTAGATATAAAGATGCGCAAAGTCATTTCAAAGCCCTATTTGTGTTGTTATTTTCCATGCTGTTACATAAATCAATATTTTATTTCTGAATTTTGCTGGAAATACACAGTGTATCATCATTTTGTACACTTATTAATAAATATTTTAACTATTTTCAATATTATAAATAACTATTGTATAAACATTTTTATAATTGGACAAAATGTTGCATGGTTTCAAAAATTCTGAAAAATTTTAATATCAGTTTCCCATTTATAAAAAAATAATTGTGTTCAATCCGGGCAGTGGTGGCACACGCCTTTAATCCCAGCACTTGGGAGGCAGAGGCAGGAGGATCTCTGAGAGTTCAAGGCCAGCCTGGTCTACAAGAGCTAGTTCCAGGACAGGCTCC
Source organism: Ondatra zibethicus (assembly GCA_004026605.1). Classification (NCBI taxonomy): domain Eukaryota; kingdom Metazoa; phylum Chordata; class Mammalia; order Rodentia; family Cricetidae; genus Ondatra; species Ondatra zibethicus. The sequence goes on from PVIU01008480.1 coordinate 20,880, forward strand.
CAGGGCAGGCTACAAAGCTACAGAGAAACCCTGTTTCGAGAAACCAAAAAACAAAATTGTGTTCGATTTTTAAAAGCAAGAGATCCAGCTACTTTTCACATAAAATGGCTAGGTTGCTGCTATGCTAACTCTAATAAGTTACACACAGAGAAAAGTGTTTTTGAAACCACACCTGTATGTATAAATTTAATCACAAATAGAGTGATAAAGAATGTACATATCAAAGTTAGGTATTAGTTGAAGGAGATTAATTTTTTATCAAACAATAAGAATATATAATATTAGGTAAAACAGGTCAAAGGTTACAATAATCATATATCCAGTTAATAAAATTATTGGCTTATGATTCCTCTTACTGTAAAAGAGATAATATGGCATTGAATGAGATGTTATACCGAATGACATTTAAATGTGATATGTGTTTACAATATTATATGCCTTAGATAAAAATTTTATCACTACAATTTTTAAATAGGTATGATTCATATGCATGCATTCATTTTACTATAAAGAATTTTATATTTTACTATATTTTCTCTTTCTGAACATAAATCTTAAAGCACTCATTCCATAAACAATGAATACATAAGTAATACAAATAAAAGTGTAAAATTTGCTTACAGGAATTTCACAAAGAGAATAATGTTCCCATGAGTGATGGGTGCTTGAATACTAGGAAGTCCTTAGTCCAAAGAAGACTGAAGATGTGAAGCCACTGTATGTGTGAACATTGCTGCTATGAGATTATTCTGTGTGTTAGTAGTAGAATACCTTTAAATAACATATATGCAAGATTCTATGTACCAATATGCACAACATCTGTACATACATGTAAACACTTGCTTTTTTATGAAGGATATGTTTGAGGGTATTCATTTATCATAACTCCAAAATAGAAGCAACTCAAGACTCTAACAACTTTTAAGAATAAGTAATTTATAATATATTCATAAATTATAATATCAACTTCAATTAAAAGAGTCAACTGTTATTATCCAAATTCTTGGTAAATTTTTATAGGATAAATGAAAGAGGTGCTCACCTGTACATATGATATAATCCCATTATTTATAAGTTTGAAAAGAGGTACTTAAATATGTCAAGTAAAGGGCTAACTTTGGGAAATAAGAAATGGGGAACTGCAAATAAAGTACCAGGTATCAAATGATAAGCAAGTCGTGTTAGATATTGAGGTCATCCCTACTGATATTAATGATAAAATAAATTAACCTAAGCCATATATTTATAATTTAGTCATGATTGCATGAACCTTTTATTTATACAAAATTAATTTCTCTAAAACATACTCAATGATAAATGCTATTAGATCCTCTCTTTCTAAGTCTTCTTTTATAATTTCACATTGCCCCCTTTCTCCTAGCAGAGTAGGAAATAAGTAGAGTAGGAAAAATATTATCAATAAAAGCAATAATTTATGTTTTTGCAAGTAATTTACACCAATGTAAATTTGTGTATATTTGTGTAGTTGTTCACACATGTTAGAAGGTTGGATTGCACATGTTCATACCAGACAGAACTTCACATCAGGCAGTTTTCTCAATCAGTCTCCCCTTAACTGAGACAGGCTCTCTCACTGAGTGCTAGAGGTTGCACGTTCAGTCCTACCAATTGGATGACAAGCCCAAGTCATCCCAGTCTCTTACTCTCAACACAGGCATTAAATATCTAAGCTTGGAGCGTGCTTAACTTCTTATGTGGGTGCTGGGTTTCCAACTCTGGTCATCATGTGCACATGACAAACACTTTGAATGCTTGTTCATCAACCTTAGAGTGAGTATGTTATTACAGTGCAATTGTAAATAAGAGAAAGAAAAGACTAAAGGCAGGAGGAAGGAATGAGGAAAGGAACTGAAAATCTCAAGATATATTTGACAGATTAGATGGAAACAGGAAGTTCAATGATAACTTCAAAAAGCTTAAGGCTGTGACCACAAAATTCTATGCAGTCTTCTATCTTTAAAAGTTGTCTAATTGATGATGGTAATATAACTTTGATCTCTGTCATAATGGCTGTATTTTCTTGCATATGATACCACATGACAAAGACTTTTTTCTTTTCAGTACAGCACCTCAGATAAAAAGCTTTCATGTTTTTAATAAAAGAAACAGCTTCTTGATTTCATTTCAGAATAAATTCAAAAATATTTGCTTTTGTTAAAATTCAGTCACTGAGTTCTAATGACTACATTGAATTTCTGATATCTGTGTATGTATATATACACAACCTTTATATTTGTTTCTTTTTACCTTTTCCAACTGTACATTCCTTATGCTTTTTAGCATTTGGTAACAGCTTCAGCATTGATCTCACTACACTTTAAGAAGTTGTTGCACCTCTAAAATACTTTCAACAGCCCTAACTTGCTTGTATTGTTATGTAAACATATACAAACAATTTGTTTCTAGGTTTCAAAGACTATATGAGATTTATTAGAAAAGACATTACAATATAAAGATATGCAATTTTTAATAAATTATTATTTTAAAGAGTAATAGTAAAAATGAAGACAATGAAGGTTAAAAGTTATTACTAAATATGTACTTACTATCCATAAATATTACTTTATTATGAGCCAATATTTGTCATACTAGGAATCATATGTTGCACATTTTACAAATTGTAATAGTGAAATGCATTTGACCATTGTTGATGCTTACAATGCTCAGAGGTTGTTTGAGTTCTGATAGAATTGTCATTACCTGGCAGGCGTGACCTTGGTCTTAGCTATTCATACTGTAATTATTTCAATTGAATCATGCACATTATCAGAACTACACATGTCAAGTTTGATTACCATTTAAAATGTCTTTTAAAGTGTTCCACTGTGCTTTAGAATTGTAATGCAAAGTGTTATTGTGTATGCAGAGGCACAGAAGCAGAACCGTGGGGCATAAACTTGACATTAGCGAAGCAAATACTCTCTGCTGAAAAAATGGTAGCGATTTCATTGTCTCAAAAGCACAAGAAGCAGCTTTATGGGACACTTTGACTTTCTTCCCTCATAAAGATATCAGTGAAATGAGATACAACTAGATCCCAACAAGAAACAAGTATATTTGTGAAACATTTTTACCTACAATGTTTCCCTACTTTATGAGTTTGCATTAATTTATTTTAGTTCTGTTTATCATTACCATTTTAACAACTTTAAAGGTATTTTTTAAGTGAAACATAAAAGGTTTGTTTATGATATATGCCACTACCTAATGTTTCCAGTCTTTGTTAAATATTATTTTATTTTCAGTACTTATGAATGTATCTTTTATAAATTATTCATATTTGTGAAATATTTTGCTGGTGTCTTTCTGTATTTGACCTATTTCACTGAATATTATTCTGCATTTTAATGCAGTTTCAAAATATATTTTATTCTTTTTCTGGCTGAACAGCTTTCCATCATTAAATATGCTATATATTCTTTATACATTCATCACTTGATGGGCCTTTGGGCTGTTGCATTTGTTCTTCACAGATATTAATTCTTCACTGAACACAGTAGCATAAATACTTGGGAAATAATCATTAAACTATATCTCTTTATTAAATAAGCTAAGGAATAATGGGCCATATTTAGAATTAATTTATTTATTACATCTATAATCTTGATTAATAAATTAATCCATTACACAATTCCCCAACTATGACAAAAATTTGCCAGTGATTCAAGACTACAGGCAAGTTTGAATGTGTTTATCCAATTCAGTTCTGAATCTCAAATGGCATGTGTGGTAGTTTGAATGTAATTGGCCCACATAGTCACATGTGGAGTTGGATTATTAAGAGGTGTGACTTTGTTGGAATGGGTATTGTAATGGTAAAAATAAAACACTGCAGGTCCCTGAGTGGCGGAAGTGGGTTCTCAGCCATGGCACCAATGTAATGATAAAAAATAAAAATAAAATGGCATTGTTCCCCAAGTGGCGGCAGTGGAAAATGGGCATGAGACCACACAGGCCACAAGGCAACGGGTACCAGATATGGAGCCTCAAGTGGTCCATGGGCCATGAGGTCTGGAGTTCCTATGCAGGGAGCCATGTGGTGGGTGAGAGACTGAGACAGAGCAGCCAGCCCGACAAGGAGCCACAGCCGCGGTGGGTGAGAGACAGATGGATAGGCATGGCATGCAGAGTGAGTTTGGATATTTATTTAGTGGGTTATGGAAGGAAAAGAGAAAGGGGGTAGGGAAGAAGGGAGAAGAGCAGAGAGAGAGGCAGAGAAAGGGAGAGAGGGAGAGAGAGGAGGAGAGAAAGGAAGGGAGGAGAGGAGAGAAGCCGTGGCAGCAGCTACCTCTTTGGGAGAGAGACAGAAAGGAAAAGGGCTCAAGCTGCAGGCTGGAAGAAAGATCTGCCTGCCTCAGCAGTGGACATGGGAAAATATGGATGGGGCTTCTCTCTTAAAGGGACAGGACAGACAATTACATCCCTATCTCTTTTTCATAATAAAAAGGCACAAGGGTAGGCATAGCACATTAAAGGAATTGGGGCAGCTGATTCCTAAGATTGCTTCGTACTTATTTGTGGGTGTCATATTTGGGGGGAAAACTGAGAAAATTGGGTGCTGGCCACATTCTGTCTGGTGTTTGTGGTATGGGAATGTCTGGTGTCTCTTATACCTGTTTAAGGTATTAGTAGAACAGAGGACAAAGTTAAGTTTAGGAAAAAAAAAAAATTTAGGACCAGAAAATTGAGAGAGGAATATCAGACCTGTTTAAGGTGGATCCTTTAATTCAGCCCCATGGAACTTGCAAGAATTTTTGGGTTTGTGAAAACATAAGTTTTAGATATCAGAATGAATATGACAGATGTTTTTGCACAATGAAAAGTAATTTTAAGACTATGAAAGACAGTGTGAGAGAGAAATCTAATTACTTACATTTGTTCTCACACCTTTATAACTTGCAAATACACACCTAAATAATTTGTAGTTGTAATTTAATAAAATTTGTTTTGTGAGGTTGTCCTTTTAACCTGACAAAACCTCTTAGCTGTCAAACTACATCAGAGGTCATTGAGAAGGATACAATTTTACTTGTGTTATTTATTTAAAAATGAGAGAGAACACAGCATTGGCATTCATCCAGACCCTGGTAAGTGGGTCCCAGCCATCCCCAAGGCTTTCTGGCCACTTAGGGCCACCCTCTACTGGCATTTCTGCTTATCCCAACCCAGCTCGCCCCTGGGCATCCCTATCCATCTGCGGGGTCCTAGCTGCCCCCGAACTCAGCCTACTTCCAGGCTGAGGCTTTAGGCGAAGGGTGAGCCCAGTCCTAGAGGGCCCCCCTTGTCCTACGGAGCAGAGAGGAGCAGACTGGCAACTTTCACTAAGCCCGCCCTTTGGACTGGGAGTTCCTGGGTGAGCAAGGAGTCCTACCCAGCGTCAGCAGATCCATCCAGACCCCGATAAATCCGGATGCTGCTAGGGGCCCTGACCCAGTGCAGGCAGATACACGCGGACTGAGGGACCAGGCCACCAAGACTCTCCCTAACACATTTGAAGGAATAGATGGGCAGGCACTAATCCAAAAATTCATCCAACAACCTGAAAAGCAACATGATAACACCAGAATCCAGCGAGTATGGAACAGGAAAACCTGAGCAACCTATCCCAGAAGAAGTAGAAGATATTGACTTTAAACCTAACATTATGAAAGTGATAGAGACCTATAAGAAGAGGTGAAAATCTCCTTTAAAAAAAGGGATGAGAAAACTAACAAAAAGTTAGAAGAAATGAATAAATTCCTCAAAGATACCCTAGAAAACCAAGAAAAAGCAATCAAACAGGAAACAGAAACAGTTCAAAACTTGAACACTGAAATGGAGGCAATGAAGAAAACACAAACTGAGAGATGGCAGGATCTTGAAAATCTGGATAAATGAAGAGGAACCACACAGACAAGTATAACCAACAGAATACAAGAGAGAAGAAAGAATCTCAGAGGCTGAAGATACGATAGAGAAAATAAACTCAGTGGTTGAAGAAAAAAACAAATCCAACAAATTCGCAACGCAAAACATCCAGGAAATCTGAGACACCATGAAAAGACCAAACCTAAGAATAATTGGGATAGAAGAAAGAGAAGAATTCCACTCCAAAGGCCCAGAAAATATATTCAACAAAATTATTGAAGAAAACTTTCTGAACCTAAAGAAGGATATTCCCATGAAGGTTCAAGAAGCATACAGAACACCAAATAGGATGGATCAAAAAAAAAAAAATAAAAACCCTCGCCATATAATAATCAAAACACAAAACATACAGAATGAAGAAAGAATATTAAGAGCAGCAAAGGAAAATGGTCAAGTAACATATAGGGGTAAACCTATCAGAATTACACCTGACTTCTCTATGGAAACCATGAAAGCCAGAAGGTCTTGAATAGATGTACTACAGAAACTAAGAGACCATGGATGCAAGCCCAGACTACTATACCAAGCAAAGCTTTCTTTCACCATCGATGGGGAAAACAAGATATCCCATGATAAAAACAAATTTAAGCAATATATAGCCACAAACTCAGCCTTACAGAAAGTACTAGAAGGTAAACCACAACTAAAGGAAGCAAACAACACCCATAATAACACAGAAATCTAACAACCCTACACTGGCTCAACTCAAAGAATGGAGACACACAAACCCTACTACCAAAAAGAAAATAACCAGAATTAACAACCACTGGTCATTAATAACACTTAATATCAACGGGCTCAACTTACCTATGAAAAGACACAGGTTAAGAAAATGGATACAAAAAGAGGATCCAACATTCTGCTGTTTACAAGAAACATACCTCAACCACAAAGACAGATATTATCTCAGAGTAAGGGTTGGGAAAAGATTTTTTAATCAAACAGCCCTAAGAAACAAGCAGGTGTGGCTATATTAATATCGAACAAAATCGACTTCAAACTAAAATCAATCAGAAGAGATGGAGATGGACACTTCATTCTCATAACAGGAAAGATTCATCAAGATGAAGTCTCAATCCTGAATATCTATTCCCCTAATATAAAATCACCCACATATGTAAAAAAAATATTATTAAAACTCAGAGCACACATTAAACCCCACACACTAATAGTAGGAGATTTCAACACTCCTCTCTCAACAATGGACAAGTCAACCAGACAGAAACTTAACAAAGAAATACGAGAACTAACAAATGTAATGAATCAACTGGATTTAATAGACATCTATAGAACACTCCACCCAAACAGGAAAGAATATACCTTCTTCTCAGCATCTCATGGAACCTTCTCGAAAATTGATCACATACTTGGTAACAAAGCAAACATCCACAGGTACAAAAATGTTGGAGTAACCACCTGTATCTTGTCAGATCATCATGGAGTAAAGTTAGAATATACCAACAATTCCACCCCACAAAAAACATACAAATTCATGGAAACTGAAGAGTCAACTACTGAACCACTCCTGGTAAAGGAAGAAATAAAGAAAGAAATTAAAGTCTTCCTTGATTACAAGAAAATAAAGAAACAACATACAGTAACCTATAGGACACTATGAAAACAAAGTTAAGAGCAAAGTTCATAGCACTTAGTGCCCACATAAAGAAAACAGAGAAAGCACACATTAGTGACTTAACAGCACACCTGAAAGCTCTAGAAAAAACAGAAGCAGACTCACCCAGGAGAGGTAGAAGACTGGAAATAACCAAACTGAGGGCTGAAATCAACAAAATAGAGACACAGAAAACAATCCAAAGAATCAATGAGACAAAAAGCTGGTTCCTTGAAAAAATCAACAAGATCGACAAACCCTTATCCAAACTAATCAAAAGAGAGAGAGAGAACACTCAAATTAACAAGATCAGAAATGAAAAGGGGGGCATAACAACAGACACTGAAGAAATTCAGAGAACCATTAGGTATTACTACAAAAGCCTATATGCCACAAAATTGGAAAATCTAAAAGTAATGGACAGATTTTTAGATAAATATCACATATCAAAATTAAATCAAGACCAGGTGAACAATTTAAATATACCTATAAGTCGCGAGGAAATAGAAGTTGTCATCAAAAACCTCCCAACCAAAAGAAGCCCAGGACCAGATGGTTTTAATGCAGAATTCTACCAGAACTTCCAAGAAGAACTAATACCTATACTCCTTAATGTATTTCACATATTAGAAACAGAAGGGTCATTGCCAAACTCTTTTTATGAAGCTACAGTTACCCTGATACAAAAACCACACAAAGACGCAACCAAGAAAGAGAATTTTAGACCAATTTCACTCATGAACATCGATGCAAAAATTCTCAATAAAATACTGGCAAACTGAATCCAAGAACACATAAAAAAAATCATCCATTATGATCAAGTAGACTTCATCCCAGAGATGCAGGGCTGGTTCAAAATATGAAAATCTATCAATGTAATCCATCACATAAAAAAACTGAAAGAAAAAAACATATGATCATTTCATTAGATGCTGAAAAAGCATTTGACAAAATTCAACACCCCTTTATGATAAAGGTCTTGGAGAGATTAGGGATACAAGGACCATATCTAAGTATAATAAAAGCAATATATAGCAAGCCGACAGCTAACATCAAATTAAATGGAGAGAAACTCAAAGCAATTCCACTAAAATCAGGAACAAGACAAGGATGTCCAATCTCGCCAAACTCTTTAATATAGAGCTTGAAGTCCTAGCAATAGCTATAAGACAAAATAAGGAGATCGTGTGGATTTGAATTGGAAAGGAAGAAGCCAAACTTTCGTTATTTGCAAATGATATGATAGTGTACATAAGTGACCCCAATAACTCTACCAAAGAAATTCTACAGCTGATAAATACCTTCAGTGAAGTGGCAGGATAGAAAATCAACTCAAAAAAAAAAAAATCAGTAGCCCTCCTATACACAAAGGATAAAGAAACAGAGAGGGAAGTCAGAGAAACATCACCTTTCATGATAGCCACAAATATCATAAAGTATCTTGGGGTAACACTAACCAAGAAAGTGAAAGATCTATTGGACAAGAACTTTAAGACCTTGAAGAAAGAAATTGAAGAGGATACCAGAAAATGAAAGAACTTCCCATGCTCCTGGAATGGTAGGATCAGTATAGTAAAAAAGGCAATTCTACCAAAGGCGATCTATAGATTCAATGCAATCCCCATCAAAATCCCAACAAAATTTTTCATAGACCTTGAGAGAACAATAACTAACTTTATATGGAAAAACAAAAAGCCCAGGATAGCCAAAACAATCCTATATAATAAAGGAACTGCCGGAGGCATTACCATCCCTGACTTCAAACTCTATTACAGAGCTACAGTAATGAAAACAGCTTAGTATTGGCATAAAAACTGAGATGTTGACCAATGGAATCTAATCAAATACCCGGATATTAATCCACAAACCTAGGAACATCTCATATATGACAAAGAGTCTAAAATTGTACAATGGAAGAATGAAAGCATTTTTAACAAATGGTGCTGGCATAACTGGATGTCAACCTGTAGGAGAATGAAATTAGACCCTTTTCTATCACCATGCACAAAACTCGAATCCAAATGGATTAAAGACCTCAATATAAATCCGACCACACTGAACCTGATAGAGGAGAAAGTGGGAAGTAGCCTGCAATATGTGGGCACCGGAGACCACTTTTTGTGTAAAACCCCAATGGTACAGACAATAAGAGCAACAATGAACAAACGGGACCTCCTGAAACTGAGAAGCTTCTGTAAATCAAAAGACACAGTCATTAAGACAAAAAGGCATTCTACTGAATGGGAGAAAATCTTCACTGACCCCACATCAGACAATGGTCTGATCTCCAAAATATACAAAGAACTCAAGGAACTAGACATTAAAATTCTGAATACCCCAATTTAAAAATGGGGTAAGGATCTGAATAGAGAATTCTCAGCAGAAGATGTTTGAATGGTCAAAAGATACTTAAGGTCATGTTCAACTTCCTTAGCCATCACGGAAATGCAACTTTGCGATACCATCTTACACCTGTCAGAATGGCTAAAATCAAAAACACCAATGATTGCCTATGCTGGAGAGGATATGGAGTAAGGGGAACTCTCATCCATTGCTGGTGGGAATGCAAACTTTTGCAACCTCTTTGGAAATCAGTGTGGCGGTTTCTCAGGACGTTGGGAATCAACCCACCACAGGATCCAGCAATACCACTCTTGGGAATATACCCAAGAGAAGTCCAATCATACTACAAAGCATTTGTGCAACTATGTTCATAGCAGCATTGTTTTTAATAGCCAGAACCTGGAAACAAGCTAGGTGCCCCTCAATGGAAGAATGGATCAAGAAAGTGTGGATTATATATACATTAGAATACTACTCCGAGGTAAAAAACAATGACATCTTGAATTTTGCATGCAAATGGATGGAAATAGAAAACGCTATCCTGAGTGAGGTAACCCAAACCCAGAAAGATGATTTTGGTATGTACTCACTCATTAGTGGACCCTAGCCATAAAACAAAGGACACTAAGCTTTTAGCTCACAAGCCCCGAGAAGCCGAATAGCAAGGTGAACCCAAAGAAAGCATATACAGATCCTCCTGGAATTTGGAAGCAAACAAGATCATCAGGTAAAAGTTGGAAGCACAGGGGCCAGGATAGAGGTGGTGGTAGGAGGGTGAGGGAAAGGGAGAGGGGGAAGTAGAGGGGAGAAGGGAAGGACTGGGGAGAGCTTGGCGGAGTGGGCGGGTTGAGATGGAGGAAAGGTGGATAATGGAGAAGGGAATAAGATATCTACATTAAGGGAGTCATTTTAGGACTGGCAAGATACGTGGCCCTGGAGGGGATCTCAGGTGTCCACGGGGATGTTCCCATCTACATATTTGGGCAGTAGAGGAGAGGGTGCTGGAACTAGCCTTGTCCCAGAGTCACATTGATGAATATCTTGGACACCACCATAGAAATCTTGTCCGAGGGATGAACGTAGAGACAGAGACCCACATTCACATCAGAGCAATGGACTGAGCTCCCAAGGTCCAGTCGAAGGGCAGAAGGTGGGAGAAGATGAGCAAGGAAGTTAGGACTGTGAGGGGCTGGTCCACCCACTGAGACAGTGTGCCTGAACTAATGGGAGCTCACCAAATCTAGCTGGACTGGGACTGAACAAGCATTTGATCAAACCGGACTCTCTGAATGTGGCTGCCAATGTGGGCAGACTGAGAAGCCATCAACAATGACACCAGGACCTATCTTCTGCATGTATTATCTTTTTGTGAACCTAGTCTATTTGCATGTAGTCGTGTTAGTTAGATTTTCTAGATATATAGAGATATATTTTAATTAGATAGGCATTCTTCATATCTTTCAAAGACTACAGAATATGGCATTTAATGTTAGTAACTTAGGGCTTTTCATGACAATGAGACACATCTGCTCCTGGCAGCACCAGTCTACTTCAAGAAAAAGATGCACATCAAAGAGGCTCCTTATGCTCTTGGTTAGCCATTTGGGCAAGAAACTGCACTTGCCTGGACTGTTGCATAAGCTGGACACAAAGAACCTGCAGAGAGAGGACTGATAAACTTGTCTAAAGGTGAGATGATCCTTTGGTGTTCCTGATTCATGAAAGAATCTGCGAGACATTCTGCAGGATAGAAAAAAAACTGACTAAATTTTCTTTAAAATTTCCTGCTTCATGGAAAAGTCTACTGGATACTATGGGCCTGTAGGCTAAAGATGGATGCCCCAACAGTACAAAAAAACTTTGGGTGACTGTTGAGACAGCAAGATTCCTCTGTCATTTCTATAGTTTTGAAAGCTGCTTACTTCTTGTTTACTTAGGTAATATTATATCCTTCTGGAGGCTTTGATGGAGTTAAAAAATAAATAGATATAGTTTTTCTTTGTTATGATAAAAGATAAAATATATATAAATAATATAACTGTAATTCTTGCTTGATAACTGCTTTGTTATATGTAATTTTACTATGTTAAAATTAAAGCCTTTTTTGTTTAAACAGAAAAAGGGGAAATGGTGTAGGAGGTCCTTCTGCATTTGTGTGGGGGCCATAAGTGCCAAAGTGTCCTAGACAAGGAGCCTAGGCATGGAGCCACGTGGTGGGTAAGAGACTGAGATGGAGCAGCCAGTCCCATGAGGAGCCGCAGCCATGGCGTGTTTGAGACAAATGGATAGGCATGCCATGCAGAGTGAGGTTGGATATTTATTTAGTGGCGTTTGGAGAGAAAAGGGATGGGGGAAGGGGAGAAGGGAGGAGAGGCAGAGAGAGAGCGGGGGCAGAGAGAGAGAGAGAGGGAGAGAGAGAGAGAGAGAGGGAGAGAGAGGAGAAGAGAAAGGAAGAGGGGAAAGAGGAGAGGAGCCACAGCACCCGTTACCACTTTGGAAGAGGGATCGAAATGAAAAGGGCTAGGGCTGTAGGCAAAAATAAAGATCTGCCTGCCTTGCCAGTGGACAGTGGAAGTGGTGGGCAGGACTTGTCTCTTAAAGGGACACGACACATCATTACAGATATGACTTTGTTGGAGGAAGTGTGTCACTGTGTTGGCATACTTTGACAGTTTTTATGCTCAGGATAACTCTGAGAGTTGAAAATGATTGCTAAAAAGAAATCACAAACTAGGTCAGAATTGGGTACAATAAAGGATTGTTTATTTATGGGTAGAATCACAGATCACTGTCCTCTGCTCAAACAGGAAAACAGTAACTGAATCCCGCAGCCGGATGAGAGGGTGGGCATGTGCATCATCATTTATAGCATAAGAGGCCATGCCCAAGTGAACGGGTAACTTAAAGGCTACAGGCTAAAGGATTTCTTACAGCATCTCCCCCTTTTATTTAAGTAAGACTGTTTTAAGCCTAATACAAAATTATATACAATAAGAACAAATATCAAATATAAAATTTAGAATTACAACTAGCATAAACATTATCAAGCAAGAAATAAGTGATAAATGTTTCAATAATTATCCTAAGGAGTCTAAGTCTTATAAATAACTTGGCTAAGTCATGAGAGGAAAGTAATTATAACTATCTTGTCTTCAAACCCATCAAAATAACATTACTTGAGTATGCAGGAAGTACAATCAAGCAACTTCCAAATTGTGCAATAAAATGACAGAGAGAACCGGCTACCTGGGCAATCACACAAAGTCTCATTTGCAATGTTGGAAGAACCAATTTTGGCTAAAACCTAGAGTAACTGACAGACCATTTTCAGAGGAAAGAAGTTTTTCAAAACAGTCTTACCCTGTCTTGGCAGGATTTGACAGTCTCTCTTTTTCTGTATCCTGCTTGTCCCTGTCCAGACATCATGCATTTTGTCAGTAGTCGATGCATGGGCAGTTCCTGCCCAAAGGCCAGTTTTGCCAAGAAAAAAATAAGCTCCAAGTTGAGTGTCTTTGGTGTTCAACATACTCTTGGGAATAGACCAGTGCTGCCAGGAGCAATTGTGTCTCACTTCAACAGAACCCTAAGTTATTTAAATGCCATATTCTATAGCTCTTTGAAGTGATCGAAGAATACCTATCTATGCAGAATACAATCTCTATATATCTAAAGTACCTGATTAGTCTAACTGTAAGTATGACAAACATGGATGACTATTGACCTATCATTCTTAATACCTACATAACTTAAAGACTAAGACTTCATATTAGAATATTAAACAATCTAGAAACAACTGTGTAATGAATAAGAACAATGACCTCAAAATGTACAAGTATCTTGATCAGAGGTAAAAATGTATATTGCAATATGAGAAATATTTCCAAAATTGTATCAATATACAAAATGTCTTAAGAAGAGGTAAAACCATGCATGTATACAATGTGACAAAATAACTTTGTTTATGTATACAAGTATTGTAATAGGAATATATTCAATATAATTTAAGTTTATATTAATATATAAGAATCTATACCAATGTAAATTGCCTACAAATAATAGATCACAAGTATTCACTCTATTATTCATTATTATTAGTGTGAGTAAGCTCACATTTTTTTCAAAGAGATCCCTTTGCCTTGATAATTTTCAACTCCCAACCCTATACCAATTATAATCAACCCCTAATTGATGTCTCTAACCCTGAGGGCAAACTTTGGTGGGAGAGGAAATATCGTCTTCTAGAATTATTTCCAGCTATCATGGGGCGATGTTCTTTCTATGGGATCCTGTGAAAATAAAATGATAGTTAAGTTTCAAGATTACTGTCTGGTAAAATTGCAAGAAGTCTCTGAGTACTATGTAGGGTTTTTCTGAGGTTCCTATTTGGAGTTCTGGCCAGAATGTTGTAAAAAAGTACACAACTTCAGATAAACAAGTTGGAACCATATTGAGAAGCCAGTACTCAAAACAGGTCTTAATGTAGTACTACCAACATCATGATGTCATATTAACCAGGTAACCAGGTATAGTCGTTGTTGTGGGGCCCCATCTTCTTCCTGGAATCTTCAAAGATTACTGCAGGAAAATACATTGTTCATTGTGGAAAAGTTAAACATTATTTATACAGACATATGTTCAATGAAAGGTACAATAGAGATGAAAATAAGTATAAAAAAAACTATTTTTTTCTGAATTCTTTCTTCTTTCTGTCCCATACCAGATGGCTCCGACATAAGATAGAAACTCTGAATTTTTCTTTTAACAACATGCTTTATGGATATATGAAAGATAGAGCCATTGTCCAACTCCAAAGCCAGCTTTTATTTTTAAGTGAGTCATGAATATTATTCTTGTTTATGTTCAGAGATTCTTACCTTCAGATGACCAGACCTCATAAGTAATAATTCTCTTTGCTTGGTGATCCAATCTGGATAATTATCTTTTCCTCTTTAGGCATCTAGATGTCTAGGGTCTCTTTACTTTATGAAGATGAGTATTTTCTTGCAAAGACAAGCACAGAACCCTGCCCCAACCCTTGTGAGGTTTCCATACTACCTGTATGGTTGTCACCCATGTGAATAAGCTGTCATTTCTCTTTTTCAAGAGATTTCTCTATTTCAAATCGAATCTTTATTAATTTTGATGGTATCTATAACTTTTCTTCTTCTGTGGAAACAAGAGCAAACCCCCTTTCCCAACATAGCACATCTCCTGGTTTCCATTGTGAGGTCAATACATCCTTGAAATACACTGGCTGATTTAATTCAGAAGACTTTTCTATTATCAAATGTCTCTCTACTGCTATTGTCCCTTTCTCATTAGCCTTAAGAAAATTCAGCATTAATAAAGCATTACGTAATCTATTTCTGAGTGTGTTTTCCATCCCTTCCTGTTTGCTTAACATATCCTTTATAGGTTGATTTTATCTTTCTATAACTGCCTGACCTGTAGGATTGTTTGGTATACATGTAATATGCTTTATATTATAATGATCAAAAAATGTTTCATTATTTAGAGACATATCCTGGACCATTATCTGTCTTAAATTTGGTAGGTATAACCATGATGGCTATAACTTCTAATAAATGTGTGATTACTGAATTAGCCTTTTCTGATCTCAAATCAGTTGCCCTTTAAAAACCTGAATAAATGTCAATGGTGTGATGTACATATTTTAATTTTCCAAAATCCGCAAAATAGAACACATCCATCTGCCAAATTTCATTCCTTTGAGTACCCTTTGGGTTACTCCACGCAAGTAGCATGTTTAGTTATAGAAAGAGCAAGTAGGACATCTCTTTATACTCTCCTTAGCTTATTGCCATGTAATACAAAACTCTTTCTTTAAACCCTTGCTATTGACATGATGTTTCCTATGAAATTCTGAGGTCCTCAACAGACTTCCAATCAGTAATCAATTATTTTCTGCATTACCTTGTGATAGAGGACCTGAAAGGCCCATATGGAATCAGATATGTGTTATGTATATGGGACAAACCTATTCCTGATTATATTTTGAACCTGTATGAATAATGAAGTCAATTCTGTATCATCATCTGTAATATCAGTGGTTTAAAAATATAAGACAACTCTTTCTGCATATTGTGAATCAGTAACTATATTAAGGGTTCTTAATATAGTTCTTAGTACCATGAGAATAGCAGATCATATAATTCTGCCTTTTGGACAGAAATATAAGGACTTTGTTCCTCCTTAATTAATTCTTCTGATTTTTAACCTGTCTTTCCTGATTTATTTGCATCAGTATAGAATGTAAGAGCTTCAGTTATTGGCATGTACCATACAGTATGGGGAAGGATCAAAGAGTTCTCTTTATAAGGTTAATTCTATCACTTTTGGGATAATTGCTATTAATCTATCCTAAAAAATTAACACAAGCTTTTTGACAAGGTTCATTGTCTTCTCATAACTTTTTACTTTCATCATTAGTAAAAGGCACTATAATCTCTGCTGGGTTTATACCTGCTAGTTGATGAAGTCTCAATTTTCCTTTTATAATTAATTCAGAGACTGTTTCCACATAAGTCTTTAATTTTTTACTTGGTTTATATGGAAAAAGATTCACTCTAATATAATATCTTCCATTTCATTAAAATTCTTGTAGGGGAAATTCTGGAGGACAATATGACTAGAATGCAACTAAGATTTGGATTCACGCTATCCCTATGTATCTCCTCTAATTTTTCTGCAATGACAATCAATTCCTTTTCTGCTTCAGCTGTTAATTCCCTGGGACTATTTAAGTCTTTGTCACCATCTAAGGTTTTGTTTAAATGAACTATGAGATCATGTTGAGTGTTGTCCCAACAGCTGTTCATAAATTGGAAATGTCTTCTAACAATGTTTGAAAGTCATTAATATTCCACAATCAGTCTTTCCTAATTTGTGCCTTTTGTGTCCTAATTTTCTGCAAACCTATTTTATAACCTAGGTAATTGACAGAATTTCCTCTCTGTATTTTTTGGAGCAATTTATAATCCACATTTTGGCAAAACTTTCTTTACTTTTTCAAAAATTCTTTCTGAAGTATCTACTTTTGAATCAGATAGCAAAATATTATCCATGTACTGGTAAATTCTAGATTTAGGAACATTTTATGTATTATTTCTAATGGCTGACTTACAAGGTATTGGCTTACGGTGGGGTTATTGAGCATTGCCTGTGGGAAGACTGTCCACTGGTGTCTCCTAATAGGCTGAGAATTGTTGGAAGTGGCACCAGGAAGGCATTTTTTTTCTGTACCTTTTTTGTAAAAGTATAGTGAAGAAACAATCTTTTAAATCAACAAATATAAGAGCCCATCCTTTTGGAAATAGAGAAGGC
The DNA here is from genome assembly GCA_004026605.1 of Ondatra zibethicus. Classification (NCBI taxonomy): domain Eukaryota; kingdom Metazoa; phylum Chordata; class Mammalia; order Rodentia; family Cricetidae; genus Ondatra; species Ondatra zibethicus. The sequence continues at coordinate 38,107 of PVIU01008480.1, forward strand.
AGAGGAATTCCAGATTGTAGAGGGCCCATAGGTTGAATTAACTTGTTGACAGCTCTTAGATCTGTCACCATTCTCCATTTACCAAATTTCTTTTTAACAACAAACACAGGACAATTGCAAGGAATGGTTGATTCTTCAATATGGTGAGCATCTAGTTACTCCTGCAATAGCTGTTATATAGCCTGCAGTATGTCTTCTATTAAAGGCCATTGTTTAACCCATATTAGTTTCTCAGTTAACTATTTTAAAGGTAGGGCCGTTGGTACCACTAAAGGTTTGCTAGTTGCTTTGTGTTCTTCTACAGCCTGAACGGCTGGTGACCTTTGTGTATAAAACCTTATAATATTATTTCCAGAATTATTAGTTCCTGGTACTGCATTAATGTTAATCTGGGTATTCCATTGCTTCAGCAGGTAACAAGTCCATGAATTCACTGCAATATTAGCAACAGATGGCTTCAGCTTCCTCTCTGTCCTTCTCTGCCTATTCATTCAACCCACCTCGTGCTTTGTTTCACTTGAGATAGGGCTCCAATTCCAAGGAATGAAGAGGCCAGTTTGGATGCCAAGATTCTGGAGTGATGCTACCCATACCCACACCTGTGTCTATCCTAACCACAATTACAATGACATTTATATGGACTCTTAGATTTGGTCTTTGATCATTTTTAGAAGTCTGCCAGAATATGGATTTCCTATTTCCTATTGAAATTTTTTATTCATCCTCTATGCTTATTCCATCATCCAGAACAGTGTGGTTTTTTACAGAAGATTTTTAATTTTCCTGGTGTAACATGTCCTCGACAGTGATTGGGAATAACTGAATTGCTTTTGACTTGGGGGCCTGCAAGAGGCCCCCCAGGAGTTTTCTGATGTTATTGATGCCTTGTTTGTCTTTTATTGATCTGCATTCATTGGTCCAATATCGGCATTTGCCAAACCTTCTATATAATCCAGAATTTTATTTTTAAAATTTATTTTGCCATTCCCAGAGGAGACATTATTTCTAGGAATTCCTTGTCTACAATTCCTTCTCAGATGTCCTATTCTACCACAATTAGAAAATTTGGCATTTTGATGTCTCCTCTTTCCTTTGGAAATTGCTTCTCCTACCCAAGGTTTAGTATTATAGTCAAATGTCTCAATGTTCATTGTATGCAGGATCTATCCTTTAAAAGACCAAGTTGTTTTTTTTTCTTTCTAAATTGACATTTTCAAAATCCAGAGATTCAATAAGTACTTGTCTAGCATCTGGGTCTGTTACTCCTATTTGCAAGCCTTAGTTAATCTTTGTAAAAAGTCACTAAAAGGTTCTCCCTGGCTATGTTTAACCTTGGTATATGGTTCAATTGTTTTCCTGATTTTTGAATCCTGTCCCAAGCATTTATCTGATTTGTGGCATAGGGACAAGATTTGTTCATTGTAAAGAGCTTGAGCCTGTGGGTCAGCATAAGTGCCCTCACCAAGAATTTGATCATGGGAAGTATCAACTCCTTTTGCTTTTCCCTGTTGTTCTAAAATTTTTGCCTCTTTTCACAAATAACATTTTCACTACAGTTGGGGCCCGTCATATAGGACTGCTGAAACTAACTGAAGCCAGTCATGTGGTGTCCCTTATTGCTAGAAGCCCATGTCTTCACCATTTCCCTAACAAATGCTGAATCAAACCATAAGATACTATTGCTAGCTTAATTTCTTTTACATCACTCATTCCTATGCTCATTAGCTTGAATAATTACCTTAATCAGTTAAAATATTTTTGTTACTGCCTTTTTTAAAGCCTGAATCTCCTGGCCTGTATATATTTCTAGTGAATACATTTTGGCACCAAGCCTCTGGTCCTCATTCTGCACATGTGATTTCTAAGGTTTACAGTTTTTCCTTTAAAGCTAACATCTCATCCTTGGATGTTATTTGGATAGCCTGCAGATTGCCTTCCTGGAGAGATACTCTATCTGCTATCCTAGCATAACTTTTTAACAGATTTAGATTGTCAAATTCAACAGTATGAATTCTTTCAGAAAGCTTCTCACTATTCTTTGACATGGATTGAATTTTGTCTGTCAAATTAATGTTATTCTTTTCAATATTATTAATTTTTTCAGGTAAATTTTGACTTTCAATGGTATTAATCCTGTCAGCTAGCTGTTCATTATTAGTCTGTAAAGACTATATTATTTTCAAAAGTTCCTCATTCTTGGTTCTGTTAGAAAACCATTTTATTGCCGGGCAGTGGTGGTGCACGCCTTTAATCCCAGCACTCGGGAGGCAGAGGGAGGCGGATCTCTGTGAGTTCGAGACCAGCCTGGTCTAAAAACGCTAGTTCCAGGATAGGCTCCAAAAGCCACAGAGAAACCCTGTCTCAAAAAACCAAAAACAAAAAAAAAAAAAAGAAAACCATTTTATTAAGGATATAGTATGAAGACGTTCCAATATCCAATAAATGGATGAGTCACAAAAACCATATAAGCCTTACAGAATATAATCCATAATATCAGCAAAATTATTAAAATTTGCACGTTTATATTGTCTGCCATTATATATCTTTCAAGTTTATTGATTTATTAATGAATTGATTAGTTACCTGTGTTATGAGATCAGGTAAATTGTTCTAGTTGTAATAATAATCTTTATGATCCAGAATATGTCACAGTTGTAGAGTCACAACCAGTGGTGTAACCGGTGGCAGTGGGCAGCATGAATAGGCCTGTGCAGTTTTGGCCTTCTGCCTTGGTTCTGGTCAAATACTGACAAACCATGTTTTGCTTGACAAACCAAAAGCAATCAAATCAGCTTCATACATGGAACAAGAAGCCCAGAATTCACGATCAGGGAGCACAAGCCAGAAGCTGCATAAGTCCCCACGACAGAGAACACAGCATTTGTGGGGGGAAATTTGTGCGAGCTTGGGAAATTTCCAAGTCGCCCGCAACAAGCTCTGCTGTGCTTGGGTTTTACAAAAAAAAAAAAAAAACAAACAAACAAACAAAAAAAACAGTAGGTGAAAGCAAGCCAGGTGGGCAGGAGTGGGAGACCGTCTGGGCCATGGACCTTCTGGGTCTTTTGGACTGGTCCACCTGGTAGGTATGGAGTTGGGATCAACATGGGGTACCAGATGAAGATGGATGCTAAAATGAAATCTCACATTAGCTCAGAATTGGGTACAATAAAGGGTTATTTATTTAGAGGTAGACTCACAGATCACAGCCCTCTGCTCGAACAGCAAAACAGCAACCGAATCCAGCAGCTGGAGGAGAGGGCAGGCATGTGTTTTACATCAGCATTTATAGTTTAAGAGGTCACATCCAAGTGGGTGGGTAATTTACAAGCTACTGGCTGAAGGATTTCCCACAGCAAAGTGTTTTAGTCAACTTCCCTGTTGCCTGCCTATAAAGATGGAAGGAATCTCAACTCTACTTGCACATGTGCCTGCCGCTACCCTGCTTCCCACCATGATGATAATGCACTGAACCTCTGAAACTTTAAGCAAGTCTCCTCAATTAAATGCTTGCATTTGTAAAGGTTGCCATGTTCAGGGTGTCTTTTCACAAAAATAAAAACCTAATTGCTACCAGGGACTGGGGTATTGATGTGATATGCCTGACCATGCTTTTTCTGGACTAAGTTGGATGTTGATACTTTGCTTTGGAAAACAGTGGAATGCTTTAAGTACTGATTAATGGGACATGATTGTGGGAATATAGAAGACAATGGTGCTAAAAGCTATTTGAACTTTTCGGGGCTCACTCAAAAGGCTTCAGAGGAGAAGAATTATAGTATTATGCCTAAAGATTATTCTTTTGACATTTTGGTGTAGAGAGTTGCTGTCTTTTGCCTTTGTCCAAAGAGTCTGCCTGAAGGAAAAGTGAATAATTTTAGCTTAAATCCATTGGCAGAGTAAATCTCAAAACAGTCTAGTATAGGCTCTTTGGTATGGTTTTATGAGATATTTTTAATGAAGATTTATAATGAAAAAGATCAAACTGAGCAGGATAAATTACACAATAAAAATTTTGAGGAAAAAAAGGTCACCAGGAAGTGGAATATGTCTAAATTCTGTATTCACAGAGATAAACAGATTAAGAAATGGAATTAAAGAAGTGGTGGCCTCAGGGGAGGATCCCACCAAGTTTAGTTTCCAATTGATAGAAAGGAACTAAAGAAAAGTTTACATTCAGATGCGAGGCACAAATTTAATCCTTGATTAAAATATTCTTTTAACCATAAAGATGTGCTACATTTGTTTATAATGCAGAATAATACTGTCTAAAAGTGTGTTACATTTGTTATGCTGAATTTGTTTATTCATATAAAGATGTGTTGCATTTGTTTGACCTTGCCTGTCTAAGGCACCTGATTGGTCGAATGAATAATTGAATGGCAAACAACAAGAAAAAGAAGGATAAGTTGGGCTGGTACACAGAGAGAATAAATATGAGAAGGTATCTAAAAAAAGAGGACACGAACAATAGAAGAAGGAGGAGGTGAGAATCATGGACTGAAGAAAGGCAGCCACCAGTCAGACAAACACTCAAAGCAGTGTAAGTAAAATATATAGAAGGAAAGAAAATTAAAATGCCAAGGACAAAAGATAGATAAAGAGAAACATGTTAATTTAAGTTAAAATAGCCAGAAATGAGCCTACGTTAGGATAAGCATTCAAAACTACTTGTAAGTCTCTCTATGTCATGATTTGGAAACTGCTGGATGATCCAAAAGAAGAAACCTGGTAGAAATCCCAGCACTGAGCAAGCAGACCCTGGCAGATTTCTGAGTTTGAGGCCAGTTTACTCTATAGAGCAACTTTTAGGACAGCTTAGCCTAAGCAATAAGGAACAGAGAGCTGGTGAAGTTGTAATTGCATGAGGGAACCATGTTCCAGCCCCAGCAAAGAGCAAAATTTGGCAGTTTCAGTCACATTGTTCTGGCTTTAGAGTTAAGGATAAAAGAAATGGCTCATGGAACTCACTCCATGCCTCAAGAAAGCTAGAGGCCAGGCTTGTGTCAGAGAACTCCTTGAATGAAGGCCTAGTAGAAAGTCATTGAGCGAGGCTATGAAGGTGAATTCTTTATTGCCTGGAGACCCCAAGATATTAGAGATGACAGAATAGTGGGATACCTACTGAGGAGAGCTACTAATAATGAATACAAACAGCCCAAGAGAAAAAAGAGTGTTGTAGTCAACTAAGCTGAACAGAGTTGGAGATCCCAAGAGTGTTTTGATATCAGACATGGCGAAGCAGAGTTGGAGTGTTCACAGTTGGTTTTCAGTCTTGCTTTATTCAAGTTTTTCCTTACTATGCTCCCTTCCCTACATTTTGGAATGGTAATATATATCTGGTGCCATTATATACTAGAGCTGTTTGATCTGCTTTTTTATTTTGATTTTTATAGGGGATTGCAGTTAAGAGATCCCATGAATCTTAGAAGAGACTTAGAACTTTAGACTTTTAACATTGTTGAGATTATGATAGACTATGGGCACTTTTGAGGTTGAACTAAAGTCATTTTGCATTATAATTTTCTTACAAGTTTATGGGTGCCTGGGGGTAGAATGTGGTAGCTTGAATGTAATCAGCTCCCATAATCTCATAGCACTATTAGAGATGACATCCCAATATTGATGAAGAAAACTTGTAGGAGCCACTCTTAGATGATGATTTACAAGCAATATTTAACTGCTGAGAATCAGAAATTTTATCTTTCCTAGGGATGAGCTCCTTGACTTGTTTTGGAAACCAAGTGGTCAACCCTAAAAAAAAAAAAATAGAAATGCAAGCAACAGTGAACTGCTGGGAAACCAGGCAGGACAGAAACTTCCTTCTACAAATGGCACCCAAATAAATGTTTGTCAAGAATTTCCACATAGAGCCTGAGAAAGCTTCAAAAAAAAAAAAAGAATTTTAGAAAGAGAAGAACAGAGTCAAGCACAGCTTTTTGGTAACTGTCTTTCCTTTGGTAGGCTCTGTTTGCTGGTGGCCTTCTGAGGCATGTCTCCTTTAAGAGAGGCTTCCTGACTCAATGTTAGTCACAAGAACCTTACAGCTCTTTTGAGAGGCCCTACTAACAAACACTTAAATGGCATTCATGAGAAGCTAGCAGCAGGCTTCTTGGTGGTGGCATGGACCTTGAAATTCCAGAGTGGTGACAATAAATGTGGCTCAAGCCAGTACCTCTGCCATGAAGCTATATTCTCAGGAAGCTGAGTAGGAGCCAGCCACCAAAGTCTCATATTTAATTCAAGCCATATTGCTTAGCAGATTATAGACTCATATGGTCAGAAAAAGATAGGGATATATAGTAAAGACAGATTTAGATGGGGAAAAAACCTCCAAACTGTTTACAGGGTGTTTAAAAATATGGATAGGCTTGGGAGAGAAAAGAAAAAGGATAAAGTCATAAAAACAAAATAGAGTATTTGGGTGGAGTGACACATGCTTTTAACCCCAGCACTTGGGAAGCAGAGGCAGATGGGGTGGATCTCTGTGTGTTCAAGGCCAGCATGGTCTACAGAGTGAGTTACAGGACAACCAAAGCAATACAGAGAAACCATTTCTCAAAAACATCAAAAGTTAAAAAATAAAAATCAAAGAAATGAGTAAAAAAAGGGCACATAAATATGGAAAACACACAGAGAATCTGGATACTGTACATTATTGTGTTGTCTTTGGATTTTTTGATGGTTGAGGATGGAGCAACAGCTGCTAACAGGAATTTGATTATAAATGCTGCTGGATTAATCCTACCTATATTTTGAAAATGGCTTGACTTCAAAATTTAAGTCAAAATATATATTACTTTGAAGAAGTGGCTTTGCTTTTCTTTCCATAGGAAATGAGAAGCTATGAATTCATTCTTGGGTAAGAAAAATCAGATTTGATATAAGAAAGATCGCCTGAAAAATCTCTGATAGGAGGAGATGGCCCATATGATTCTTTGATTTAGAGCCCCTCTGTTACAGTTTCCTCTGATCTCTACATCCAGAATAGCTTCAAGACTGGTGACCAACATGATCCAGCTTCACAGATACACCAGCAAGGACTTGATGATAATTCTAAATTTTCTGTGTGTACCCATAAGATTATCAGTGTCCCCACTCAGTAGAAAGTAGCCTAGAAAACTATGCTTGCATTCCCTAAAAAAATGAATTATGGATGTTTGTCTTTGTTTAGAGTGTTGGGTACAAGTTGTTATGGTTAATGGTCAGAAAAAAAGCCACACAAAGGAAATTAGATTCAGAGTTCTTGTTGTGAAAAGAAAAAAAAGGGGGAAATGCTGCAAAAGAATGCTCTTGTAAAGATTCATCACTCACATTTGTTTAACAAAACACTGATTTGTCTAGTAGCCAGGCAGGAAGTATAGGCAGAGAAAGAAGACTAGGAGAATTCTGGGAAAAGGAAAGGCAGAAACTCAGTCACAAGCCAGATACAGAGGAAGCAAAATGAGGATGCTTCAGTGAGGAATGGTACCAAGTCACATGGTTAAACACAGATAAAAATTATAGGTTAATTTAAGTTGTAAGAGCTAGTTAATAATAAGCTTGGCCTCAGAGGCCAAACAGTTTATTATCAGTATAAGCCTCTGTGTGTTTCATTGGGACTGAATGGCTACAGGACCATGAGGAGCAGAAACTTCTGTCTACAACTGTGGAGGTTGTTTTATAATTTAATTTGTTCACACATACACATGCACACACAAACATACACACACATGTATATGTAGTGGTAACAGAAGAAGTCATGACTTTGGGCACAGTGATGTATAGAAGTCATATATGTAAGGGTAGAATAGAGACACAGTGAGATTATACTTTAGCTATTTTTTTAAGAAAAATGTGAAAGAAGCAAGTGCAGTTCTACTACTCTGTAAATTAAATGAATACACAACCATGAATTGCATACTTGAAGATATTTATGAGGCTGATATATTTAGTTGTGGAAGGAATAGTTAAAGATATAAAAACAGATATAATAATATTTTCTAGACATATTTATCTATGTCTGCAAGTTTGGAGAATGGTTATTTCAACTACTTTTTTCCCCTGACTATCAGTACAAACAATCCTCTCTATCCAAGGTTTCAACATTCCTGAATTCTAAGTAGAGAAAAAATTATATTGAGCAAGAAGATAATTTTTATGTCTTTATTTTATAAACAATGAAATGCCACAATTACTTTATTTGTGTATATATCATATTAATGAATATATGCATATTCTATGCCATTGAATATAAATCTTAAGGTGGACATCTGAGTGTGTTTGCACCAAGAACCCCAAAATACTGAAAGACAGCAACTTCAGAGCTTGCTAATTAATATGGTAGAATATAATTTTCTTTCTCATTTAAATTGTGTTCAGGGCATACATTTTAAGGAGATGCTGCTCATTCACCTTTCCTTGCATGAATAAAGGTTCAAGATCTGTAAGACTCTGAATCCAACCTTGTGAAATGGTGCCTTTACAATGACTCCCATCCTGTGCTTTGTTCAGTCAATGAGAATATGTTCACTTAATCAGATTATATTATAAATTAGAATCAGTTTCTAGGATATGACAGCAGTAGTTTCAGATAGACATCCCATGCCTATTCATTTCAGCACAAGAAAGTGACAGTGTCAACTTTTTACACACACACACACACACTCACACACATCAAGGCGTGTGGAAATAGATTAGTTATCAAAGTGCTGATTTCAAACATATAATTATATGAGTTTGATCCCCAAACCTATCTTTAAAAAAAAGGAAGTGTAATGGTACTCATTTTAATCCCGTCCCTCAGGAGGCAGAATCAAGGTATGTCTAAAGCTCACTGACCAGCCAGAGTAACCTAATTGTTGAGCTCCAGATCCTGCTGCAGACCTTTGTCTTCAAAAGTAAGTTGGTCTACTCCTTAGAAAGGACACACAAGGGTCGATTCTGCCCTCCACATATAACATATGCAAATGACCTATTTACATGAGAATGAACAAGTACATTCACAAACATAGAAACACAAAGCATATACTACTTGGGTTTCTCCTTACAAATAACACAGGTTTATGAGTCACTCTGGGCTTTCTGTACAAGAAGCGTATTATGTACCATGTGCTCCCACTTAGTAGGATTAATGGATAAAAAATGTGGTACATTTAAACAATGACACCTTGAAATTTGCAGCAAGTGGATGGAACTAGAAAAAAATTTTGAGTGAGGTAACCCAGACCCAGAAAGACAAACTTGGCATGTACTCATTCATAAGTGGATATTAGACATAAAAGCAAAGGATAATCAGCCTACAGGCCACAACCCCAGAGAAGCCAGGAAACAAGAGAGGCATTCATGGATGCTCCTGATAAGCAGAAAGATTACCAAGTATAAGAGAGAAATTATACCTTTATTTGTACATCCACTTATAAAATTTTATTAATATATAAGAAAGAAGGCCATAAAATGAGCACAAATGATTGAGGTAAGTTTATAATATTCTTTTTAAAAATACTTATTTTAAAAATATGAGTGCTCTGTTAGCATAAAGTTTAAATATTCTTATGAAACCAATGGGAATATTTTTTTATTATTTTTACATTTCAGAGCAACATTAAGTTCCTAATTCTTTTTGTTAGATAAGCAAAATTTATCTCAGTTTGCCTTTGACATCATAGCAAAATAATTTTTATTTAAAGGAAAATCTTTTATGTTCTTTATACATTTAATGAAGCTTTTGGTTTTTATCTTCTTCACAAAGATTTGTATTTCGATTTCTTTTAAGTCTTACATAACAGACACAAAACTTAAAATTAAGCAAGTAGGTGAAACCAATAAATGCTATTTATTACTTGTAGGTACATATTTTAAAGATTTAATTTTTATGCCTGTGTGTGCATTTGCATGTGCATGTGTGTGTGTGTGTGTGTGTGTGTGTGTGTGTATGCACGCGTGTGTGTGTATCCCACATGAGTTGAATGCCAGTTTCCCTAGATACCCAAAAGGGACAGTACAATACTGGAGTGCCAGGCATCTGTGACCTGATGTGAGTTCTGAAAACTGAACTTGTGTACTGAGGAAGAATAGCAATTACTCTGAACTCCTGAGCCACCTTTCCTGACTCCATTAACTCTATTTCAATTCCTCATTTGTGAATTATAAGTGAGGAAAAAAATCACTCAGCAAACATAAGGCCATGTGGACAGACTTTTTAAATACGAACAGTTATGAATCTACATTGGATAGAAAATCCTTAAGTGTTAAATATTCTCAAATATTATACTATCTTGAGAGAATATATATTTCTATTACAGAAAACAATGTAGAAAGATTGTAAGATTTGGAGAAATTGGTTTCTCTGTGATACCATGTCTCTTTGGAATGTCACATGCTACAAATGAGTCTCACCAACATAGATGTCTAAACATGACCTAAACAGTAATGGCAGCAATGAACATGTTATCATCTGTTAACGATTAAAAACTTGACTTCTGAGATTAAAATTTAATTAAACCATTTTGCCTTTCTCTTTCCTCTGTCAAACCCTCCTATATTACCCTCTTTGTTATCCTTCAAATGTTTGTCCTCTTTTTTCAGTAATTTCTTTTGCATTCATATATACATCTACGTATACATATGATAAGCCACTCAATTTATATATGGCTGCTTATTACATATAATGCAATTTATCATTATTTTAAGGTGTAAAATATAATCGTGTAATCAAGTCAGTTTTTAATCATTCTGCAGAAAATGTTTATTCTATTTACTCATATAAATGTGAAGAATGTGATTAAATAAGTGTCATAGTTTACATTTGTTGTTTAAGTAAGTGAGGGGCTTATAAGTGAATGACAACAGCACATCAAAAATGTTGTCCTTGTGCCAAAGTCAGCTCAGTGGGTAGAGTCTAATTCTGATAGTAATTTCAGTGTCCCTAGGGAAAAATTCATGCTGCTGGGAATCACATCTCATTCTCAGCCATTGCTGAGATGCTGTATTTCAAATTTTCATACTGAAACATTTTTTTTTCTTTTTAATTAATCATCTGAATGAATGCCCAGTTTTCTTCACCTACGGTGCTGAAAATGAATCAGTTTCAAAGATAAGCTTAATGAGAAAGAGAACAAGTAAAATTTGGCCTGGGAAAAAGGTGTCATACAAAGGGTCAAAATACTCAATCAGTACTGTCCTCATTAGGATCATTTGAATAAGTGAAGACTAAATGGGTTTTAGTATAAGAGAACTGTGATTATTCTATCCAGTAGCCTGCAGGGCTTAGTGAATTCTGATTATTAACATTAGACGCAATTCACTCCACCATTTTCAGAGAAAAGTACTGATATTTTCCTAAACTCCATTATGGCCTCCTTATATTTGATTTCTTTAGCACTAAATAACTGTCATTCATTTAGATAAATCATGTTCATTCATCATCTTATTTATCAAAAGACAAGTTTTTTTTCATACTCCCATAGAAAAACAATTTTAGGGAAGATGAAAATTATTGGAATATAATGATGATCAATATTATATGAACTTAATATTTTATTTCTATTCAGTTTTAAACCATATGACATGATCTTTTTCACAACTCATGAAAAGAAGCAAAGGCATTTCTACTTTCTAGTTTGAAGGTTCAGTGATATTGAGATTAGAATTTTACACATGGTTCTGATTCATTAATATCAATGTTAAAACTGAGTTTGATTTCTACCCTAGTTCATTAAATTGTAACACTTTTCAATCCTGACAGATCCTAGTTTATGAAAAAACTATGTCTAACAGAACTTGAAAGAATTATCATTATTGAACAACTTTTAAGACCAAATATCTTGGAGATCCATATTTTGTCAATAACTATCTTAGGATTTCTATTGCTGCGAAGAATCACTATGATCAAGGAAACTCTTATAAAGAAAAATATTTAATTTGGGCTGACTTACAGTTTCAGATATTTAGTTGATTATTATCGTTGCAGAACATAGTGATGTGCAGGCAGACATGGTGCTTGGGAAGGAGTTCAGAAATCTACATCTTGATCAGCAGGTGGTAGAAGGAAACTTTGTGTTCTACTGGCCAGACTAAAGATTATAAGACATTAAAACCTTCCTCTACAGTGACACACTTCCTCCAACAAGCCACTCCTACTTCATAAGATCATACCTCCTAATATTGCCCACTCCCTATGGGCCAAATATTAAAATACATGAGTCCTTTCCTATTCAAACAGCCACAATGACCTGCCAATTAAATTATTCAATTGTATTTTACAAATCACATGTATATTCATTACTGTAGATATTTCGTCTAACATTAATTAAACATGAGGAAGAAGGCATAATTAAAATACAGAGATTTGTAACTGGATAGAAAGCAGAGAATCACTGACTATTACATGATTAGCACTATCTTGAACATATTTTTACACTTCTTTCTTTAAAGACTTAGCAAAATTCACAGAAGAATATTTTTGCACTCTCTACTTTAAGGCTTACGGAGCTTCACAGAAGAGGTTTGAAGAAACTGTGATAGCAAGAGGTCATGGAATACAGCTGTAAAATAGAGGACTCTGGACACATCAGGGTTATTCCTAATTAATTCACGGTAAGTACAGTTTCCTTCAGCAAACCTTCCCAAGTCAAGCCAGTCAACATTCCAGGTGGTAACGAGGAGGCGTTCATGAAGTCATACCCCTATCTGAGGACCTCAAGACAAGCAATGGCTGATGAAGGAGGGAGCATGTATTTTCTTGAGTGGTATGTCTTCTAGGTGAGAGATTATGCTCCAGCACATGACCACCTATCCATGCACATATGAGTACCATGAGGTTCCCTCCCTGTCCTAATTTACTTCAGTGATGGACTATGATGTGAAAGTATAAGCCAAATAAACCCTTTTCTCCAAAAGTTGCTTTTGTCCATAGTGTTTCATCATAGGACTAGAGACCCTAACTAGTGTATACATATAAAAATCTATTATTGTATTTCTTTCTTTCTTTTTTTTGTTTTGCTTATTTGTTTGTTTGGTTGGTTGGTTTGTTTTTCAAGACAGGGTTTCTCTGTATTACATTTTTGGCTGTAATGGAACTCATTTTGTAGACCAGGCTGGCCTAGAAATCACTGAGATCCATCATGTTCTGCCTCCCTAGTGCTGGAATTAAAGGCATGCACCACCACTGCCTGATTTGTATTTTTTTTAAGAGTATATACTTTTTTTTGTTTTTCATATATCTTAATAACGTTAAGCCATAGTCATGAAAAAGGGCTTCAATATGAACTGGACCTTAGACTACAGAATCAGAATTTAAAATTATGATATCTTCAAGATCCCCTTTGGGTTTCTCCCCTTGAAACTTAGAGAACCCTGTAGAAGAAGGGGAAGAAAAAATATAGGAGTTAGAGTGATTGAATATACCAGAATACAGGTCATAGAATCAACTAAACAGGGCTCATATGGTGTCACATTGGCAGAAGTCACAACCACAGAGCCATCATTTGTTTGCCCTCAGTCCTCTACATATATGTTATGGTTGCTAGCTTGATATTTTTGTGGAAACCCTAACAGTGGAGTGGGTGTCTCTTATTCTTTTATCTGCTCTTGGAACCCTTTTACTCATACTGGGTGGTCTCACCAAGAACAGTTTGTTCCTGTCTTATCTGACCTTGGTATGAAATGTGTGTGTGTGTGTGTGTGTGTGTGGTGGATGCTCCTCCTGGGATAGTTGCTCATTTCTGAAAGATAAGGGAGGTGTGTTAGGTGGGACTGTGAGAAATGGAGGGTAAGGACATACTGAAAGAAAAATTAAAAATAAAAGAAAAACAAACTTTATTAAAAAGAGAAATAGAATTTTGATATTACACTGAATACCACAAGTGTGAGAAAATTATGCCACTGTCACTACAATGATAAAAAAATAAGGGGAAACAGAGCACACAGGGAGGGAAACTGATAACAAATGTGACTGTACCTCTTAGATGCATTTGGATTTTCATATTATATTCTGACATTTAAACATGATCTTGGCGACTTGCTTCCCTTTGACCACATAGAAAGTACAAAATTTGTTGATTTCCTGTTTTGGAAATGGGTAAAATACCAGTTGTTCCTAGGGTGGTGGCCATCAAGCCTTCATGGTTTTTTTCCATGTGATGCATGCTAGCTTCTGATAATGCAAGGTTTCATATGGCTGTAGAACTAAATCTAGGAAGTTTTAATTGATAACTTTTTGCTTGTTTTGTGATTATTTAAATAAATTTGGATCACTATCTGGATTTCTCCAGAGCTAGCATCATATTTTTCCTTTACACTAACAATGCATTTTTCCTAACAAACACAGTATCACTGAGGATGTCTTTGTAGAATCTTTGAATGGAACTTGGATGCTGATCATTTTTGGGCCAACTATAGAAATACAGAAATTGCTCTGCCAGAAAAAAAATGTATAACCAATTCAAGTGATACCAACAAGTTTTTAGAAATTGTTCACAATAGCCTTTGCAAAAAATGGTTGATTTTCCCAATCCACATATCTGGCTCTCATGAAGCCTTTTTAAATAGAGAAATATAATTTTCAGAAATGTGGGTTTACAAAGCACAGTGGTCATGAACTCTTCTTCATAATTCAAAACTGAGAAGCCAGACGCAGAGTTCCTCTGGGCAGTTGGCCCACTTAATCATGACACAAATATAGTACTGGCTGAATATACTGAGTGCCAAACTAAACTCCAAATGTTCTATTTCCATCCGACAAATTCTATTGTGGCTGATTTTGGAAGAAGGGCAGGTTGGCTTCACGCCACACTCTTCAGTCAATCCTACATTAGAAGCAGAGTAAAAGAATATGAGAAAAAATATGTTCTGATATTTTTTTAAATGCTTCTTTCTTCTCTATAATTGGATATCATATTAATTGAATACAACTGAAAGATGGAAAACAATAAAAAACCCACTCTCTATTCTGAACAGAAATGGTAGACAATTTAATATTTGGAATAAAATTTTATGACCGAATGAAATAGTAAGGCATGAGAAATATGAATGTGGGTATTGGATTCTTAAGTTTAAGCAGTATGCAATGTGACAGAAGTCAATAACTGTCTATCTGTCTCAGAACATTTTGAATGAGGTTACAAATAGCAAATATCAAGATTAATTAATGGTATTTTTCTACAGTCTTTAGTCAAAATCTAATGGAGGAGTCTAAACTGAAATAGATATGTTGATTCAGTAAATTGTTCAAATAGATTTCTAAAGCAAAACATACCTGCATACTGGTGAATACTAGTGTATTAACTCACTTTATACCACTATGTACAGGATTCATTCTCATATAGAGATTATTTTATCTATATTCCCCTTTATTGGTTTACTATTGAGTCCAGATTTAGTAATCACATTATGTCTGAATGCTAAGTGAAATCAAACCACAAGGAAAAGTTTATTTTCATGTCTTGCTGCTCATTTAAAAATCCAGCTTAATATAGATCTAAATATAACAAGCAGAAAATTTTCCCTTCAGAATTACAAGCGTGATAATAACAGAAGCAAGCATCTATTTTTCAAAAGTTTACAATTATTTTTCTTCACAAAAATCTAAGCTCCATAGTTCATTCCCAACAGTAAAAGAGAAAAATGAATGGCAAAAATTGAATGTACTGCCAAATAAAAACCTGGAGAATTGAAAAAGCGTACGTTGCTCTTCCTAGGGTACATTTAATGGATTGTACACCATCCTTAAAGGTCTTTAGTAGAGAGATTTTAAGCTAGTGTCAAGGACATCTGTTATGTGATAGTATTTTGTATACATCCCTGGGATTTGCACCCATGAAGTTTTAAGAACTTGGTTGCCAAACAAGATCTATGAAATGTCAAAACCCATTGATGTGTTAAGTTAGATGGGGGAAATTTCATAAGACCTCTAACTTAGAAGAAGAGCTATAGGCAATCACTCCTAAGCCCAACTATCAGCTATAAAAACACTGATTCCATTTAGTGTGTATGCATATGTGTGTGTTTGAGGAAGGGGGGATGTGGATGTGTAACCATAGCAGTAATTAAATGTGAAAATTAATTTGAAAGGGTTTATGTGAGGTGTTGATGTTATGAGATGGTGAAGGGGGAATTACAGAAATGTAATACTCATGTATGAAATCATCAAAATAATCTCATTAATTTTTTATGTCAAAACCAAAAATTGAAGAAAAACTATCTTTCAAAAGCAACAATACAACTGTTTCATACTAAATTGCTTTCAATAATCCAACTGTAATGAATTTATAAATTGTCCTGTTGCACATTATAGATTCCCAAAAGATCTACATTTGTCCACCATTAACTAAAATCATCTCAACACAAAATCTTCCATAAAATTGTTACATTTATTTAGTGTCAACAGTTCTGACAATTTAATTCCTTGTGCAGCTCTATTTACTCTGACGGCATGATTGGCTGCTACACCAGCTTGGTACCACTGTCTACAACAGGAGAAAGCACCCTGACTATAGCCATACGGGTAAAATCCTTCCCTATTATTGAATATTGTTTGTGGAATACTGTTCTGATTGTGATAATTGAAGTGGGAAGATCGGCCTACTATAGGTGGCACCATTTCCTTGTGTTTGGTCTGGAAATTTAGAAGTATAGAGAAATGGATTTGCACAGGTTGGAAAACATGCGTTCATTCTATCTCTGCTTTCTATTGTGGGTATGAACAGCTATTTCTGCCTTGATTTCCCTGTAATGACTGGCAGTAACACAAATTGCAAGGAAATTTAAATTCAACAATCACAAGATTGAGGAATCTGTATTTACAATATTGAGAATATGAAACAAAATAGCTTTACCAAATATTGAGACAAAGTGACTGATTCTCAACTATAAAAATGCACAGAAAGTAGCATTGATGCCTTATTGTGTTGTTAGACCTATTCTAGTGCTATAAGAAACATTTAAAATTTTTGGTCTGTAGAATACAAGTAATTCATAAATCAATACAGGCTACCTCTGTTTTCCTTGCTTAGCATAGAGAATTTAAATGAAAATGCATACTCCTGCACCCCATTCATATCAGACCCCGGAACATGGATGAATTAATATGTATCTGACCCAAATTCTCTTCTCTGGGAACTAACACTTTTCGTATCAGAAGTTCCTATATAAGCTGTTAAAAAAGAAAATAATCAATAGTTCTACCCACCCTTGACATGTACAGATCACAGCAATAACCAGCACAGCAGGCTTTCCAATAGATGCACTCATGACACTTACACATTGGTATAAACAAAGAGAAATTTAATTGAATTTAAGGATCATTTAACAAGGAAGAAATATTGCTTGGTACTCTAAACCTAGTCAACTTCCCATGAACAGTGAGGTCATGTATCTCAGAGGAGAACCTATTTACTGTCTCTTTCCTAAGCCAGTATAATTCATAACTATATCCTAAGAACTTATTCTCATATCCAAAAGAAAATTATAGTTCCAAATACTAATTAATGAAACTTTACATCAGTAGGAAACCATTAAAATGCCGTGCTGGCATGGCAACTGTTGTTCTTTTGAGTGAGGGACGTTGGGATTAACACACCACACAACTTCAGGTTCTGCAGACAAGCCTTTATTCCACTTTCTCACACAGTATATATAGCCTTCAGCAGGGGAGGCTGAGCCAGCAAAAGCAGGAAGCTCATCACTGCAACTCACATGGCTTAGGGGTAAACATCCTTAGAAACACTGTGGAAAACAACTGATTGTTCCTGTTTTTGTTCCTGTTTTCAACCAACCACAAGAGTGCAAAACATATCAAATGGGGGTGGGAAGGCCTATCCTCAAGGGACCCAACAATTCCCCCCTTTTTATTTTAAAAGCATGAGAGCCCCTGTCTTAGGATGCCCCAGATAGAGGCTCTTACCCGTCTAGGGAGGCCTTAATCCCTGTCTTAGGTGAGCTCTCTATACCAGGACAGTTGCGTGTCATAGGGATCCCTCATGACTTCTGCAGCATCTGCAGCCAGACTTGGGGTGCTTCCTGATTACTGTAAGACAGCCCGAGCAACACTTGTCAAGTGACAGTGTGCTGTACGTGGGATTGCGCCATAAAGCGGCAGAGAATCCAAAAACAGCTAACCCCAATAGCAATATCAGTGCAAGTGAGAGCATTCCAGACAGTTGCTGGACCCAGCCCCCAAGCTGGGCCATGGCGTTCCACTGACTGGATCCAGACACAGCAGGGACCCATGTGCTACTAATACTAACAATATGAGCTGTCTGCAGATATGCATTTAACTGTTTAACCATATCAGAAGCATTTACAACATTAGCAGGTATAACGTATAAGATATTTGTTGCAGGAGCCAAAGGGAATCCACCCTCTCCTGCAAAAGCACAGTCCATCAATCCAAATTCAAAAGTCCAAATCCAATGAGAGTCCAGAGCACTCTGTGTCTTCAGGGACTCACTAACCCTTCCAGACAGCTGATCCACAGTCTCTGCAGTCACAGCCTTCAGCAAAATGGCAACTCCAGCAACCGTAGCCACAGTAGCAGACAGCAATAGCAGCAACAATTGCAGCTGTTATCCCAAAGTCTCTCCCCTGTGGATAAAGGATGATCTCCTGATTTTCTTGAGACACCAGTACTGGCAGAGGAATAACAGCAGGCACTCAAACAATAAAGGCTCCATCAGAACCGTCCCAGCAATTACTCAGCTTGCAGATACTGGAAGAACAATTAAGAATATCACCCTCCAAAATGCCATTCCACAATACAAATAAAAATGGGACAAGAATGCAAGGAGAGGATCGAAAAGTCATATTGTGTCCAGCAGTATAATTTATTTTTAGAGAGGTTTCAAAAAGATGTTTGGTTAAAACTGGCAGTGGCATTAAAAACAATTACTCATACCCGGGAAAGGTGGAATTTTTCATTGTGGGCCTATGGCTATACCACCACATGCCTTTCCTACCTTTTAACAAATCAGGCTCTTGAGTGATACATTCTCCCCACATGTATGTGGGGTGGAGATGAAAATCTCTATCAACATCCCAACACCAAGGAGCAGGCTTGGGACCATAGGTATATGTTATATTTGTTTTCAAATCCTCTTTCAGGATGGGATGCAGTATATTTCTAAATCCTATCACCCTACTATGAGTATGATTAATAGAAGCATTATGCAATAATAAACATCCCTGATGAAAGGAGGACTCCTTCACCAATGACAGGTTACTAAGTTTAATAAAAAAAAAAGAGCCTCCATTAATGGAAAGGCAGCTGTAATGTTTCCCTGTTCCGGATCAACTCTGGCTGAAGCTGTCCCCACTGTTATATTGCTAGCAAAAAGTAAGGGAAAGAGGGGACTATTTTTACTAACTGGCATTAAAAGTGGGGGGTTTCTCACCAGACTCCCCAACACCCGTGATTCTGCTGTTGTTACCTGAAGAAGAAGGAGTGTTGTGGTCTTCATCCTGGGTCACTGGCTATACGCACCACTCTGGCACCCAAATTGGTTTATCAACTCCTAGAGGAAAAATACATACAGCCCCCTCACCTTTGCCAACAAGGGGGTTGGTTCCATCCATCTTCCTGTTTGCAGATTTTTCCAATACCCATCTGAGGTTCTGAGCCCTAACTTGTGTATGGTGCTCCATAGGAGAGCACCCTTCAGCATCCACAGTCAAAATATTCAAAATAAAGAGAATGGTGGATAATTGAGTTGCTGGGTAGAATATGAACTCCCCCCTTTTAATTCTTTGAAAATATTGCTTGAGGGTCTAATTGGCTTTTTTCACCATTGCTTGACCCATTGGGTTATATGGGATACCTGTTTTATGGGAAATTTTATAGAATGAACAAAAGGATAAAATTTTTTTTGCTGATGTATGCTGGGCCATTATCTGTCTTAATAACCTCAGGTGTGCCCATATAGGCAAAAGCAGATAGGCATTGTGCAATGGCATCTTTTGCTCATTCTCCCGAATGCAAGGATGTGAAAATTACTCCTGAAAAGGTATCTACTGATACATGGACAAACTTAAGTTTCCCTGTAGCAGGCAGGCTTGTAACATCCATTTGCCCAATGGGCCCCCCTTTTACATCGTGGGAAATTTCCTGGTCTGGTGGTAGCTCCCCAAAGGAGATGTGATTTTTTTCTTCCTCTCTTTTTTTTTTTCTCTCTCTCATATTTTCAAAAATGTCCAGGGGCAGCACAGTTAAAGCAGGTTTTATCCCCAGTTGTTCGGGGTCCTCGCTCAGGCATGATTTTAGCAGCAATCACCTGGCCCTAAGTGAAGTGCCCATCAATATCCTGGCAGATCCGGATGTATTCATTTAAGCTTTTTGCCTTATGTGGCCTCAAGGCTTCCTTACAGTATTTATTTGCATTCTCAAATGCCAGCTGCTTAACTATGGGCATAGCTATGGTCACATCACCAAACAATCTCCCTGCCAACAGCAATAGCCTATCCACATAGTTCTGAAGGCCCTTGTAAAACTTTTGACAGCTGATCCCCCACAGCCTTGTTTGGCAGGGCTTTCCAAGCTTTGGTAGCCGCAGCGGTCATTTGAAGATATATGGCAGGATCCAGTACAATTTGATTGGCCAAGTCAGCATAAGCTCCTGCTTCAGTTAGCGTGTCTAGATTGTGCTGTGCCTCTCCTGCTTGTGCATTTAATCTAGCCATCTGTAAACAATTTTCTTGATATTCTCTCCTTCACAATAAGGAATCTCCTCCCGATAGTACCGCACGGCATATCTGCTGCCAATCGCTAGGTGTAAGATTCAACGCTGCTAAAGATTCTACTATGGCAAGAATAAAGGGGGCCTGAGTGCCGTATGCAGCCACGGCCTCTTTCAATTGCTTCATCTCCTTAAAGCTCAAGGGCACATGTTGTCTCAGCATCTGTCCTGGATTGTTCGGATTAGGTACCTCTATGACTGGAGCAACTGTTTGCCCATGCTGAAAACAGACACCTCCTCTTCTTTCTGAGCTCTCTTCGGCCTCCCACTCATCAGTCAGTCACCAATGGGACTCTCTCCTTCTTCAATCCTCATTATAAGCAGGCGGGGCTGATGGCACACATAAAGAATCCTTTGCCTTACAGCGCTTCAGCCTTTTCTGAAGTACCTTAATTTCCTGCGTTAGCTGTTCTTCCTAAGCAGATAAACTATTCTCTGCACTAGAGCTGAGGATGTCTTCCCCATTTTCTGACTCAGAGGTTATTGCTATTTGATTTTGCACCCGAAAGCGTGCAGACTTTGGTGTCAGCCTTGGTCCTGCGCCAGATTCCAAAGTTCCCCCTGGTACCCCTGACATTTCCTTTCGGTCGCTATGCGACTCCTCCGCTGATCCTATGGACCGGTGAGTCTCCTCTTCTTGTCTTTATTCAAGTATTTCTTTAGCCACGGTGAACTCTGGCTTCACTTTTACTTTATTAGTAAGTAGGGCGTCCCAGACCAGGTGCAATAGCGAAAAGGTAGATATAGGGATGCTATCTTTTGCAGCCGTTTCTGCAAATCTCTTTTTACCTGTTTCCAATCGGAGATGTTCAAACCTCCACCTGTCAAAAACCATGGGCTTGCTGAGGCTATAGTCTTAAGAAAATCCTCTATAGTTCTCTGTTTAACTGCGGTTCCTTGTTGCTATAACAATTTAGATATCTGATATATCAGGTCTCTCTTACTGCTTGTGGATCCATTTTACCCCAATCCGTCTTTACCAGCCTAGGATGACGCCGACCGCTACCCCTTCTTTCTCAGATTTCGGCGGGACCTTCAGTTTGCCGTGCCAGCACGGCAACTGTAGTTCTTTTGAGTGAGGGACATCGGAATTAACACACACAACATCAGGTTATGCAAACAAGCCTTTATTCCACTTTCTCACACAGTATATATAGCCCTCAGCAGGGGAGGCAGAGCCAGCAAAAGGAGGAAGCTCATCACTGCAATGCACATGGCTTAGAGGTAAACATCCTTAGAAATATTGCTGAAAACAACAGATTGTTCCTGTTTTCAACCAACACAAGAGTGCAAAACAGATCAAGTGGGGTTGTGAAGGCCTGTCCTCAAGGGACCCAACATTAAAATAAGCTACAAGTGGTCAAAATGCAGAGAATTAATGTCCATAGGGCGCTCATCTACAATTGTTATATCTACACAATAACTCCTACACGTAAGATCCAGAGAACATTTTAAGAGTGTTTTGGAGGATTATAAAAGCAAGGAGCTTGCCAAGGTGGTACATTCCTTTAATCCCAGGACTTAAGAGACAAAGACAAATGGAGCTCTGTGAACTCTAGGCCAACCTGGTCTACTAAAGGAGTTCCAGGAGACTCAGAATTGTTTCACAGAGAAAACTTACCTTGAAAAGCAAAACAAAAAAGTAAACAAATCGCAACAGCAAAACAACAGTAAAACAAAAAATGGAAGATGAGATACCTGCCTCAAGATTTTGACTTATTAATAAGATATGAAAGGTACACCCATGAAATATCAATAATATGACTACCTAAGGAAGACCTGAACCATGACAATACCAGTTGACTTGCTATCATGGATAGGGGAAATCTTAAATAGTTGGGGATGCATCACTAGATGAAGAGCTGTGGGTCATTGCCAAGTAAGTATATAGAGAGGGAGAATTAGTTTTCTTGGGGAAGATCTCTCTAATGGATTATACCATATCAAGTGGTCAGCCCTAAAAATATATCCACATAAGCAACACTAAATTGATTCAGAGAGTTGTTTTTATGTATTTATTTATATATGTTTAGAGATGTATGTAACATTATTATTATAATAATGAAAGGAAGATTTACATATAATGGGCAACTTATAGTTTCATAATGTTTACTTATTGCTGTAGAAATAACATTTAAAATATGTGAATATAACTATATCTTAATTGCATGTGGTAACTAAAATTTACTCCTATTTATGGACTTATGATTTTTATTTTAGTATTGATTGTTTCTCAGACTCTTGGCTAAGATCAGGTATATTTCAACAATTATTCCAATGGCAGAAAACAAAGGTTTTAAATGACCATTTGACACTATGGAACCAATATGGTATGATTTTGCTAATTTACAGCTATGGGCTGTGAATGAGTAATTTTATACTTTGGGTTACATTATAATTAGTTATTATCCCATTGTCTCTGGAGGAGAATACTGACAGAGATGATTGGAAAGGGGAGCATCTAGGGTTCGGGCAGAAATATGATGCAAAGGAAACTTCCAGAAATCTAAAAGGATGACTCCAGCATAGCCTCCCTGCAATAGTTGATTCATAGCATGATCTGGTCATTTCCTTTGATCATATTGGTAAATACCCCAAATATAATCAAAGATCCTTCATCCAGTAACTGACAGAAACAGAGGCAGAGATCCAGAACCAAACATTAGAACAAACTTGGGGAATCTTTCTGAAAGAAAGGACAAAAGATTGTAGGAGCCTGAAGAGTCAATGACATGACAAGAAAACCCACAGAAACAATGAACCCGGGGTCACTGGAACTCACGGAGTCAGAACCAACAACCAGAGAATCTGTTTCAATGTTAGTGAAGACATTTATTAACTTATTTTTAAGGGAGTATCACAGAAAGTGCTGGATGTTACATTAGAAATCTCAATAGTGTAAAAAAAATGGAAGTTTTTGGGGAAGGGTAGACTAAGCCAGGGGAAGTGTTTTATACTTGACATAACTTAAAACCATCACAATATCTTGATGTATATGAATCATGTAAGAGTTCAGTTTCTCCATTGCCCAGTACTTTCAAGACATTCTAAGATTTTTATTTTATGGTGTCTAATTAACAGCTTTTCTATTTAAAGAAGAATAATGAATAAATCTGTTGAATAATTTGTTTGAAATTTATCTATACCACCATTGTCTATTCATAAATCCATTCAGTTGCTATTTATGGGGAACCTGTAAACCAGTCAGTAATCACTCAACATGGCATCACCATATCTACATTTATTTCTTTACTATGTAGCAGTTTACTCAGAGTTTAAACACTCCGTACTAAGGAAAGGCTCCTTAAAGCTCAAGAAGTTACTAGTTGAAGAAACATTTCACTTCAGAAACGAAGTGGGAAGCATCTATGATTCTGAAAATGGAGAACTCACAATTCTCAAGAAATTCCTGGAGCTAACAAGTTTAGACAATATGCCTAACCAAAGCTATTAAAGAAATAAACGCCTATTGGGAGAAGAGACACGTGACCCATCCCTGCTACTGGGATTATCTATCATGTCAAGCTGTCTGAAAGTCCTGAAGAAATCTCCAAGTTGCAATAGCCAGAAGATTCTGCGCACACTTAAAGTGTCAGCTGCATTTGAGTTCTCACTGCAATTATTTTTTTCCATATTCTTTTATTTTTTTCCATTCAAAAAAAATTTACATTTCCTCCCCTTCTCCCAGTCCCCTCCATCTCCCCCCTCCTCCCTCCTGCTGCTTCCTTAAAAGAGGGCATGGTGCCCAGCCCTGTGGGAAGTCCAAGGCCCTCCCCGCTTCATCCCTGCCTAGGAAGGTGTGCATCCAAATCGACTAGGTTCCCAAAAAGATAATACATGCAGAGGAGATAGGTCCTAGTATCATTGTTGATGGCTTCTCAGTCTGCACTCATTGGCAGCCACATTTAGAGAGTCCAGTATGATCATATGCTCATTCAGTCCCGGTCCAGCTGGATTTGGTGAGCTCCCATTAGATCAGGCACACTGTCACAGTGGGTGGTCCAGCCCCTCACGGTCCTAACTTCCTTGCTCATCTTCTCCCACCTTCTGTTCTTCAACTGGACCTTGGGAGCTCAATCCATTCCTCTGGTGTGAATGTGGGTCTCTGTCTCTAGCTCCATCCATTGGACGAAATTTCTTTGGTGGTGATCAAGATATTCATCAGTGTGACTATGGGACAATGCTAGTTCTGCCACCCTCTCCTCTGCTGCCCAAGGACCTAGCTGGGGACATCCCTGTGGACACCCGGAATCTCCTCTAGAGCAAAAGTATCAGTTGCCTGTAGTTCTTCATGAAGGGTTGAAGACTCCTGGAATTTTTTTCCACCCACTTTGGCCAGATAGACTTTAAGAAAATTGTAACTTAAGAAAGTCATTGGGTCTCATCTGAGGTAATTAGTTATTTATGTCACAATTGCTCAAGAAAATTATCAAACAACACTTTGAGTGTAGAAATTGCTTAGTGTCTAGAGTGCCATTATTTTACAGTACAGATTTTTAAAAAACAAAAAGTACTTCAAGATTTTCATATAAACCCTCTTGATACACATTTGTAAGTGTACACCAGTCTCTAATTCAAAGGGATGGTCAGAGAAATTTGTATTTTGTGTATTAATGTGCAAATCTACACATAAAGTCATTTATAATGTGTAAAAATACTTTTCAGATATGAATTAAGTCTTATTTATTAATATTGTTGAAAATTAGTAAGAGCTCTCCATGTTAGTGTGCAGAATGTAGAGTTATGATTATTCATGCAGATTGGATGAGCATATGCTAAGATCATCATGTTCTATCACATGCCACATTTTGTCATCTTCCTGAATTAGAAAATAAGAGATGAACTTGTTATTTCACTTCACATTGTCATAAGCTTTTAACATTTGCTACTTAGTTAAGATGGAAAGGTCAAAAAATGACAGAGCTCACAGAGTTTGTCATACAGTGAGCTATGCCATGAAACTGGGTATATACCTCCTATAAAGATAAGATACATTCAAATTATAGATGATCTGGAGGCATATACACTAAATTCATAAAAAATATCCAGATACATAATGACATTCAGAACACATTTGATAAAATGTAAAATAAAAACAAAGACAAATAAATTAGAATTTACCAAATTCAGAATATATAATTTTATGGCTATTTTAGATTCAAGTACAATGTAGCTTATTTAATTCATGACTGATATAAATCCAATCGGTTAAATACATAAAAGAAAATGTCAAGGTCATGTATGGAAGTATGGAGTTCAATAAGATCAAGATCGAGATTTTCCTATACAATAATCTCTGGGCAAAAGAAATAAATTAGACAGTGCACAGGATGAATAAAATCAAGCCTAGGTTCATGCCCAACTGAAAAGCAAAGTTTGAGCTTAAATATACATTCTGTCTTGGACAATTTAATTGGTCAGATGAAGACTAGATCATAGTACATTCAGATGACTGCAGTACTCTGAAGAATTCCACAAGGAAACAGGCAGAGACATACATTACACAGAAAGAGAACAGGCAAGGCAGGCAGAGATCTAGAACTTATGGTTTAGGACAAGAAAGGATATGGGTCACCTTGGAGCAAAGAAAAGATCATGGTGAACCCTTTTGTGGAATTTTCTGAAAACAATATCTACAAACACCCCAGTTTTATAGATTTAGCTCCAGAAATATTATAGAAAAAATGTTGCTTTTAAGCTCATTATATAACGATAGAATGTCAAAGTACATTATAGGAAATTACCACAAATAGCATACAATTATTCTCTGGTGAAGCAAAACTACATGAATCTTTAGTGACATATGATACTGAAAATATATAAAATAAAAATTCTTTCTTTTGCATTTAAGAGAAAGTGAAGACAATGTAGGGTGTGTATGAAATTGGAATGCACTTGGAGTATAGGAAAACATGATCAAATACAATGTCTGAAAATAAAATTTATTCCATATACTTTTATTTTTTCCATTCAAAAAAAAATTTACATTTCCTCCCTTTCTCCCAGTCCCCTCCCGCTTCCCCACCTCTCCTCCCTACCCCTTCATCCTGCCCTGTGGGAAGTCCTGGCCTGGGGTGCCCTACCCTATGGGAAGTCCAAGGCCCTCCCTCCTCCATCCTGGGCTAGGAAGGTGTTCATCCAAATAGAGTAGGTTCCCAAAAAGATGATACATGCAGAAGAGATAGGTCCTAGTGTCATTGTTGATGGCTTCTCAGTCTGCCCCCATTGGCAGCCACATTCAGAGAGTCCGGTTTGAACATATGCTCGTTCAGTCCCAGTCCACCTGGATTTGGTGATTACCCATTATTCAGGCACACTGTCTCAGTGGGTGGACCAGCCCCTCACGGTCCTAACTTCCTTGCTCATCTTCTCCCACTTTCTGCCCTTCGAGTGGACCTTGGGAGCTCAGTCCATTGCTCTGATGTGAATGTGGGTCACTGTCTCTATCTCATTCCATAGGACAAAATTTCTATGGTGGTGATCAAGATAATCATTAATGTGACTCTGGGAAAAGGCTAGTTCCAGCACTCTCTCCTCTGCTGCCCAAGTACCTAGCTGGGGATATCCCCGTAGAAACCTGGGATCCCCTCCAGAGCCAAGTATCTTGCAAATCTTAAAATGACTCCCTTAATGTAGATATCTTATTCCCTTCTCGAATATCCACCTTTCCTCCATCTCCACCCTCCCAATCCCCCTAGTACTCCCCAGTCCTTCCCTTCTCCCTTCTTCTTCCCCCTCTCCCCTTCCCCCACCTCCACTACCCCCACCTCTATCCCCGCCCCGTGCTTCCAACTTTTGCCTGGTGATCTTTTATGCTTCCAATTCCCAAGAGGTCTCGATGTATCTGCTGGCACTGGATCAGGGCCCCTTGAGGCGTCGGGATGTATCTGCCAGCATTGGTCAGGGCCTCTTGCGGGTTCCGGATGTATCTGCTGGCAATGGATCAGGGCCCCTTGCTGTGTCTGGGTGAATCTGCCAGCACTGGGTCAGGACCTCTTGCTGGCCCAGGAACTCCCAGTCAAAAGTGTGGGCTTAGTGAAAGTTGCCCGCTCTGCTCCGTGGGACAAGGGGACCCCTCTAGCCCTGCACTCACCCTCCCCCCAAAACCTCTGCCTGGAAGCAGGCTGAGTTCTAGGGCAGCTAGGACCCTGCAGATGGGAAGGGGTGTCTGGGGGCAAGCTGGGTTGGAATAAGCAGAAAAGGCAGTAAAGGGGTGGGCCCTAAGTGGACAGAAAGCCTCGGGCATGGGCTGGGACCCACTTACCAGGGTCCAGATGAATCTGCCGCTGCTGGGACAGGGCACCTTGCTGGCCTAGGAACTCCCAGTCAAAAGGCCTGAAAATAATTTTTATAAAATAAAATTTAAGAAAGAAAAGAGGCTAATGAATGTTACCTATCAGTAGAGGATTTGCTTAGTTTGGCCAAGACTCTAAGTTGAGTGCCATCATTACAAGAAAAATAAAAACTAATATCAAATAATATCTCACCAAATCATATTGAGCAAATAAAAGTAAACAAAGAATAAAAATGAATATTATAAGCATTCTGATGAATACGATAAGTATAAAATTCACATGGTGGTATTTTTCTGCAATATTAATGTGGTATCAAAGGTGTTTGAAGCAGGAAAAGTTAATAAGGTGACATCAATGTTAAAAAAGCAATAAAAAAGCTAAGGAAACAGAGGGAAAGGACTTTGGTGATTGACTAAACACAGGAAAAAAATAGAAGTTAAACTACTTAAAAGAGTATTGTGGAAAAATGAAAACATGATTATGAACAAAAACTAATCATACTGTAGGAAAAGTACAAATTAGATTATATGTCTCATTCTGAAGTTGTTGAGGTAAAAGTGGTGGTGGTAAAAGTCCTCCTGAGACATAATATAACTTCAGATTCCACCTCCTGGAGGGCGTGATTTCCTCTTCACTACCAAACGAAAGGAAAGATGATTACCACTAAGGTAGGTATATAGAATACGAGGCATAACAGGAACATCAAAGAAGAAGGACCTTAGGAGGATAACACCTTAAAAGTGCAAGAGGATTAAATTAAAATTTTCATACTGAATGCTTAATATGATTATTTCCCTCCTGGCACCAACCTTCATCTCTGATAACATCCCCAAGTCCTTAAAATTGAAGGCCAAATCAAGGCATCATGAACAAATCATGCTGTAAGCATTACTGAAGAACCATCTCTGAGTCTATTCAAACAGAGACGCTCAGATTAACCATGCAATGTCATGAGTTTTGAAAAAAACTCAAGTTCTGTTCCACATTTGGAGTTTTAAAATGTAATTCAGTGCTAATGGGAGACTGAGAATCAATAGATCCTTAAGAACAAATTAAAATGAAAATCAGTGATATAGGCAAAGAGAAATGCAATTATAGCAAGACTTCTGTTTACAATGCTTATTAGTAAGAGTAATGAAAACAGCAGTAATCTTTTTTTTTAAATAGCAGTAATCTTATGACCTCAAACTTTCCATGTAATGCAAAAGTGAAGTTGCAGACTGTTTGCAAAACAGTCGACTTCTTAGCCAGATGTGGTAGTACATGCTTCTAATCCCAGAATTGAGGAGGCTGAGGAAAGAGAATTGTCATCGATAAAAGGTCAACATGCCATGTTTAATGCCTTATTGAAAAAAATCTGCTTCAAAACTGAAGGAAGAAGACAAAATAGGAAAATAGTTTATGGCACATAATTCAAATTAAAGAAGCTGTTTTTAAAATGGAAAAATCCAGACAAAATACACACTTATTCTAGAATAAACTGCCATATATGACAGGCTATGTATGGATTCTATTTTAGTTAAGTGCAATAGTATTTTAATTCAAAACTTAGTTTAATTTACTTTTATAAACTAAAATATGCATTAAGAAGATAAATGAATGAAAAAGAGAAACCCAAATAAAAATCAGAAATACCTAGAAGGGGTTAGAGTTGGACAGAGCCATGATGTTATAGACAGAGCCATGACTTGCAAGCCATCCAGCCCAGCTAATAGTCAGAAACAACAGAAAAGGCAGAAATCCACAGCAAAACACCAATCATCCTCTACAATTGCATACACCCTTGAACATACACAAGCATATACATCACACATGCACATACCACACACACATACCACACACACACACACACACACACATATTGTGGCTTGTGACCATATACAAACAGTGAGTACTCTCTCAATAATGCCTATGCTTGACTCAAAATAAGCATGATGTCTTTATGAGTTGAAATTTTAAACACTGAATGAAAAATCTCTGAGATTTTCACTTCATAACTGGACCAGACCTTGAGGAAAGCATCATTTAAAGTGTTATAAATATCTGCAACTTCAAGTGATGAGCAAAATTATTAAATTTTATTATGATAGGAATATAAAATTTGAGTAATTTAATTTACTTTAAATAATAAACTTCATGTTACAAAAGGACAAAAAAGTAAAATTGGATTAAAAGTGTAGCCTGTAAATTTGAATTGTTTGTTAGGTGACTGACTAGATTGTACTAAATTTCAAAACATAATTAAATGTGTTGTCCAATGGAGAAAAGATGTGGCCCTTTGAGGTTTGAGATTAAATAAGAGGGAAAAGGTGAAAGAATACAGAGCATTCTGAATAGTACAAAGGTCCAGGACATTTATAAATTTAAAGAGTTTAAGAACATTAAGACCCCAGATGAAATATTTCACATAGTCAAATATTGCAGTGAAGTACTGCTTTAAAAAAACTGAGTTTCTATATTAACACCATTTCTAAAATTGTTGAGAAGATGATTGGAAGGAAGAATGACAAAGTAACATCATTCACCAAATTATTTAAATGATGTAAACATCTAATTGTGAAATGAAAAAAAGTATTGCCTTTGAAAATGTGAAGATTAATTTCATTATGACATTCATATCATATCATATTCATATCATATCATATTAATTCCTACTGGGAAATTGTGGAGGAATTAAAGTTAAATAGAAAGAGAACACAATGCATATTTGAAATAAATCATAGAATTCTAGAATTAAGATTCCAAAATTATATTTATGCTAGATTTTTAATATGTTCAAATACCTGGCTATTGGGTACCTATCAGGATTATTTCTTCTCAACTTGAGAAGTAGTTTCTCTATGATGATCTTCCCTAATTTGAAAGGGAGAATCATTCTATTATTTCATTAGTTGTTGTAAAATCTCAGAATATATAAATATATTTCAAACTAAGACTGGGCCTAAGTTCAAGTTTGTGAAAAATTACAAATGTAAATTTTATCTTTTGAGAATGCAAGCAAACATGCAACTATTTAGAGCATGCACTCATATTATATTAGTGAATGTGAACATGTATCAGCAAGCCCCTGACAGAGTCTTTATAATACAATTTCTTACAGGAATACAGTCTATATAGATTATAATTTTGTATTCATAAATATGGCATATGAAAATAAATTACAAATTACATAAAAACAAAAAAGCATTCCAAGAAAGGAAACAAATATAAATGTTTGATTTGTGCACACTGCAGAATTTACACAATTTCATTATCATATAAATAGCTCGCATATATAATCCTCCGACCGTTAAATTCTGATAAATGCAAGAGTAAAAATTAAGATTAATAGAGGTTGCTGTGAGAGATTTGCTGCATGTTGTATCGGCAGCAATTCTCAAAATGTTTATGTTGCTTTCTGAGAAACTTTGTGCATTATATTAGTGATTTACAATATCTGCTTGTATGTGTTTTTATAGACTGCTAAGCTCTGTAAAATACCTGTTTTATTCTTAACTTTTGAGGTTTATGTTTTGCTAGTTGTGAATCTTTAATTTTGCTGATCATAGAATAATGAATTAAAAACTATGTGGAACATTCAAAAACAAAATTAAATATGCAAATATTCATTACACTGTACCTTACTCTACAGTTATCCTGTCATTTTAATCATTAATACAATAATATATAATATTTTATCCCATTAAATTAGTCTTTGTGAATTTGATGAGCATTTGCCCTCATCTTTCAGGCACTGGCAGTTTAACAATGGAGATAAGTTCAAGAAAACTAATTCATTCATCAGACTCAGGTTTATTTTCCACTTGCAAAATATATGTAAAGAAGTAATCGCAATGAATAGCATTGTAAAGGTAAGTTGGTGGTATTATAGGAATCTAGAGGAACTGCAGGGGAAAATATGTCACGAAGTGCTCATTCAGAGATTAGTTAAGGTCAGGATTTTTTGTGTTTGTATGGATTCTAGAAAAATAGAAAATTGTATGTAAATTATAGACTTGGCCAGAGAACAGGTCATGTCTGTGTGACTTGAAGTAGTAAAGTCTGCTCAAACATTGAATGCTTGATTTCATACCATTGGAGGTTAGGTCTGGGATTTTAATACACATTAAATTTCAAAAGTTTGTTCATTTAGACCTGAAGAAGTATAAACACATTTATGAGAATGGACAGATATTAGAACATTTTATTTATTTTTTTATTTTTCCATTCAAAAATTTACACTTCCTCCCCTTCTCCCAGTCCCCTCCCACTCTTTCACTACTGCTCCTCCCTCACCCTCCATCCTTAAGAAAGGGCAGGGTACTCTGCCCTGTGGGAAGTCCAAAGTCCTCCCCGCTCCATCCTGGCCTGGGAAGGTGTTCATCCAAATAGACTAGGAATCCAAAAAGCCAATACATGCAGAAGAGACAGGTCCCAGTGCCATTATCAATGGCTTCTTAGTCCACCCCTATTGGTAGCCACATTCAGAGAGTCTGGTTTGATCACATGTTCCTTCAGTCCAGGTTCAGCTGGATTTGTGAGTTCCCATTAGATCAGGCACACTGTCTCAGTGGGTGGTCCAGCCCCTCACTGTCCTAACTTCCTTGCTCATCTTCTCCCACCTTCTGCCCTTCGACTGGACCTTGGGAGCTCAGTCCATTGCTCTGATGTAGATGTGGGTCTCTGTTTCTATCTTCATCCATTGGACGAAATTTCTATCTATGGTGATATTCAAGATAATCACCAATGTGACTATGAATATTCAAAGATATTCATCAGTGTGACTATGGGACAAGGCACAGTCAGGCACCCTCTCCTCTGCTGCCCAAGGATCTAGCTGGGGACATCCCTGTGGATATTTGGGATCTCTTCTAGACCCAAGTCTCTTGCCACCCCTAAAATGGCTCCCTTAATGTAGATATCCTCTTCCCTCTTCCTATATCCTCCCTTCCTCCATCTCCAACCTACCATTCCCCCAAGTTCTCCCCAGTCCTTCCCTTCTCCCTTCCCCTTCCTCCTCTACCTTTTCCTCAACTCCACCCGCACCACTACCTGACCCCTGTGTTCCCAACTTTTGCCAGGTGATCATGTTTGTTTCCAATTTCCAGGATCTTCGATTTGATGCCATTGGTCAATGTCTCAGATTTTGTGCCAATAACAAGCTGTTTTCAATACTGTAGTTCTGTAAAAGAATTGAAGTCAGGGATGGTAATGCCTCTCCAAGTTCCTTTATTGTAGGATTGTTTTGGCTATTGTGGGCTTTTTGTTTTTTCATATAAAGTTAGTTATTGTTCTCTCAAGGTCTATGAAGAATTTTGTTGGGAATTTGATGGGGATTGCATTGAATCTATAGGTTGCCTTGGGTAAAATTGCCATTTTTACTATACTGATCCTACCAATCCAGGACCATGGGAGATCCTTCCATTTTCTGGCATCCTCTTCAATTTCTTCTTCAAGGCCTTAAAGTTCTTGTCAAATAGATCTTTCATTTCTTTGGTTAGTGTTACCCAAAGATACTTTATGCTATTTGTGGCTATCGTGAATGATGAAGATA
Source organism: Ondatra zibethicus (assembly GCA_004026605.1). Classification (NCBI taxonomy): domain Eukaryota; kingdom Metazoa; phylum Chordata; class Mammalia; order Rodentia; family Cricetidae; genus Ondatra; species Ondatra zibethicus. Next base: position 71,637 of record PVIU01008480.1, read on the forward strand.
CCCTTGTCTACTCAAATAAGTAAGAAAAAGGGAGAGAAAAATCTTCAGCCCCAAGCAGGTTTTTATACTGTTCGCTGAACTAAAGGAATAACAAGAAACAGCTAATGAGAGAAACATAGAGTCAGAAGGCAGGACATGTGTTAAATGCCATCCTCAAGGCATGAGACGTCATTGCTATAATGAATTCACAGCAGCTTCACTGCTGGATTTAGATCTGCAAAATATCGGTTATAGTTAGCCAGTCATGGGTGAACAAGTAGCTATTTGAGTCTGTGAAGGATTTTCTCAAAAGACTTGCGTATTTGTACATTTGGTCCCAAGTTGTTGTCAGTTTGAGGAAGCTGTGCAGACTTTCTGGAGGGAAGCATGTACATTGGGGCATATTTGAGCTTATAGTCTCACCCAACTTCCGGTCCTCTGCTCCTGTTTCATTTTTGTGTGTGTGTTTAAAGATTTTATCTTCCTCTTTCCAACCCATGGAGACATACCTGAGACTTGCTGCTATGCCTCCACATCATGATAGACTCTTATACTTCATAAACCATGAACAAAAATATAATTTTTATTCCATAAACTATTTTCAGTCATAATAGGCTATTACAGTAACTGAAAAATAAGAGACTTATATGTCTCCCTGAACCATTGGCTGCTGATGGATTCTAGAAGAGGGGAAATCATTATTCAGATGTGTATCCACTGGTGAGCCCATCAGATTCCATTGAATATTTCTATATTCATGATCACTGTGAATACACGAGTTTAACTAAGGTCACACATAAAAATAACAAAATTAACCTCGTAAAGGTGTCTTTGACAGGAGGATTTTAAAGAGGTATGGAGGGATATAAAAGAGAATGAGGAAGTGTGATTAGTCAGAATTCATTACATACATGCATGAAATTGTAAAAAAAAAAGCTCAATTTACTTTAAAACCTCAACAATGAAAAATTCTTGTTTTTAGGTCATTTTCAGGCTTAAGGCTCATAATTTTATTAATTTATAAAGAAATGGTTTTATATATCTCATGTTTCTGCTTTCTATTTTTCTTTGTGTTCTTTCTCTCCCAGTTCTTTCTTATTTATTTTTAGATTAGTGTCTCATACATCCTAATTTCACCTGAAACTCTTGAATTTTTTTGTCAACTAGGGTAAACTTGGATTTTGGGATCCACATGAATCCACCTCCTAAGAGTTGGGATTACAGGAATTCATCCATCAATATGCCTGGTCTATTGGATATTGAAGAATAAACATAGGTCTTTCTTCATGGTAGGTGAACAATCTACCAATGAAGTTACATGTATATTTTTGCATGCTAAAAGCTCAAGATCAAGGAGCACTGTATTTTTAGCCTCTTTTGTTCGGCACCTGTCACAACATGTGCAAGAGAGAGAGAAACAATGCATGCTGAGAGATGAAAGTCATAGGGTGAGTCAAAAGAGGCCCATCCTTTAAAAAGAATTCATTATTCAATGAATGAATTTTGTGGGGTTCCACTAAGAATATCTTAATGTCCTCAAAGGGCATTAACTCTAATAATCTAATCATTTCTACTGAGCATCCTGAATTTAGATTGCTATACCCATGCACAGTGGGACAAATGAGAGGAATGGTTCAACATGGGAGCTCTAAGAGTCAAAAAAATTCACAACTACAATAGCAATCTAAAGATAATAATTCACAATTTTGTCCCATAACTTGCTATAAAATCAGTTTGGCAACACTATTCTTCATTCAGAGGGAAACAGGAATCTGTACAAATTGTCATTTTTTTTTTTTTAGGTAAAAGAGAACTTGGAAAACATGTGATATCATTTCAATGAGGGGAAAATAGCAAACACACATACACACATATAAAACATGTATATCTGTATAAAAATATATTGGTTTCTCCTATGGCTTATATCTTCCTCGTTCTTTATTATTTTTTGGCAATAACTCCTCATTTTGTTATTCCCTTTTTTTCTATGTCAGATTCATTTTATGCTAGATAAGTAAGACTCCAATTATTAGATTTGTCATCTCTTGACTATTTGTTCTACTTTCAATCTATATCTGTGATTCTGTGAAAAAAATTATCAAAATCAACTTGGCGTTGGGAGTTATTAGGTCTACACATCAAGATCACAATCCGTCACTGGATACAGGCATTACAAGCAAACAAAAAATTAAGCTAGAAATAAAAGCTATGGATGAACCGTGCTGACTTCATCACTGGTTCAAGGTCTAGTAGCTTTCTTATACAGCTCTGGACCACTATTTAGGATTGGATCCTCCTATGTCAAATGATAACCAAGAAAGTCTCTAAGAGACATTCCCAAAGCCAATTTGAAACAGATACTTTCTCAATCAAGTGTTCCTCTCACATGGCTTAGATGGTATCAAGTTCACAAATAAATATAAATAGTATATTAGTCAAATAAAAAACTTTGTACATCTCAGTTCATACAACTTGATAAAAACCTCAGTATTTGAAGATTTGAAGTGATTGGGAGTTATGAAAACATGATAAATGATAATTTTCCACTTGCAAAAGCAAATGTTGTGATGCAAAAGTATTGATTTATACTATACTACATTAAAGGCTTTTTCTGTTCTTCAGGTTTTTGTTACTCATTGGTGTTTCAAAATGTATCTCTTGTAAATATCTTTCTTAGGAGAAATAACAATAACACTATAGGAAATTTCTAACCAAATTACTAGCTTAAGTAACAAATATTTTGATACAATTCTATTGCTGAAGATTCCCATTAAAACTTAATAACATTATTAAATGGCTAGCCTCTTTGGTAGACCATTGTTCTGGTATTTCAGTTTATCAGGCATTAAGTTGCTGTGCATTTTAAATTTTAAATAATACTTGTCACTTGGATATTATTGACATATCTACAGCCATATGATAGTGTCTATTTAAGTTATTCTTACACTCTTTTTAATAGGTTTCTACTCTCAGTTTTAATAATAGATGAAAGTTATAATTGCTCATGTTCTTAAAACCAAATTGTGGTTTTAGACTGTTATTAGAACTATATTTAGGAATTTTATTTCTCAAGATACACATGTAAAGTCATTAATCTTTTTAAATAAAAATCTGTGTGACTAAAATTCCCAAGTCAATATAAATAAATTATTCATTTTTTAACTGTCAGACACAACTGTTTTTCTTACACCATTTTTGAAGGTGGCCTCAGGAATGACACATTCATTATTATCCAAAAATATGCATATTTAGTAGACGTTTGGAGACATTACTCACCTTGGGTATTGATCTTTATTGAAATGGTAATCATGTCTGAGGTAATACTTATTTTGCATGAAGATATTTTGCAATATTCCAGTAGTCAAGAAGTATCTTAAACATCAGTGTCTATGTGCACAGTTTTATCCTTAGCTAGAGTTAAGAAAACATAAATAAACATGATAAGTTTGTCCATGAGAGTAGCTTAAAAATAAAGTGACTTGTTTTTTTTATGATAGGTCATTTGTGAGTCTATCAACTTAAACTTGTTTAGTCACTCATGACTTCTATCAAGTTAAAGTATAGTCTAAGAAAATTCAGTCGAAGAAATATATTCTCTTCCTGGCTTATATTTTCTTTCAAAATAAAATTCAAACAAAAATTGTTTTGTGATTTAAATATTGAATTACATACACCTCTAATCTCTGTATATATCTTGATCTCAAAGGGAATGTTCTGAGTAATGTTTCTATGCCTTTGACTTCAATAACCTAAAATCATAAAAATTAAGAATTTCCATTTTGTCAGAAATTTTGTTACTCTAACAGAACATATTTTATTAAACTTAAACAAGGAAAAGCAACTAAATAAAACAAGAAATCTTATTCAACTTCTATTTCTTACTATGTAAAACTCAGTCACAAAAATATAGAAAGTAAATAAACAAATAACCATAGTCCTGCCTTTTGAACTTAGATTCAGGAGTATATGAGTGAATATTCAAATAAATATAGATTAGAAAACAAGGTATGTTTAAGGAAGAAAAATGTACACAGTGTCTGGAGAGAGAATAATGATGTAATATTTTAGCTTTTTATCCAAGTCTCAAGTCATGACAGATATGGTGAAGTTTCAGGGACAAAAGTAACTAGCCACCTATATTAGAAGGTGAGTGTATTCAAAGAAACAGAGTAATAAGTAATATGTGAACAAGGAGAGTATACAGGTTATTGAAAACTTATTACTCTAAAAATCACAATACTCTCCAGAATAATTTCATTATATTATTCAGAAAACCTTGCATATGGCCAGAGTTTCAGAAACACATTTGTCAAAGAAGGTATCCAGTATCATCTGCATACTGACACATAGAATATGCCCCATCAATAAGAAACTGAAGAAGTCAGGAGGAAAGAGCTGTAAAAAATACATGTAATGAAGTTGAGAAATGAATATTGTTTGACTTCTATAGAAACCTTTTTACACAAGTTTATAACTTAAAATGAAATTCTTCATCTGCAGGGATACACACAGATTTGTGATTTTAAGGACATATCCTCCTTGGATAAGGCATCTAACTAGCATGTTAATAATCTTACAATGATTACCTGAATAAAGAAAAAACAATTAGAGAACACTATTTTCAATTTTGGAATACTATATGATTCAGAAATTGGAAGTATGGTATTCTCAATTTTCATATTGACAATATGACAATAAGGTATGATACATGTGACCATAAAATTTTGTATACAATAATTAAAAATTCCAAAAGGAAGTTTATAACCTAGGCAAAACCCAGTGATTCTGTCATTTAACCTGAGGTTAAACCAATAACCTATTTTAGTAAACTAATTAACATATAAAAATATAGCTTTACAAAACAATAATGTATTTTATTAATTATTAAAGTATTTACTTTTAATGTTTATTATTTAATTTATACAAAAGAAATATCATGAATTATTACATGATATAGGAAAATTTCATGCTATCTAATTAATAAACTTTCATACTAAATAATGCAAAGTAGCATTCTGTAAATTTGGGAGTGTAATAAATACATATTAGTTAATTTTTTTCTTGATAACAATATTATGAACTACCCCACCTTTATCAATTTTTTAAATCCTTATTTGTGACAAGGTAGCTTTCAGTAAACTCCTGTATAAAACTCAAGGCATTGCTTATAACCTTCTACTGCTTTTTCTACACATAGCATGCATATACTTTATCAGAGGCAATGTTGTGGTTAGTTATGTTCTTCTGTAGAGATAGAACACCAGACACAAAGTGTTCAATGGCAAATCAAGGAATTTATTCTCTAGAATTCAGTGTCTAAGTTCTAACGCCAAGAGCGGGATTTAGTCTCCTGACCGCATCCTTATTGCATATTTCTTGGAAAGAAAAGGACACACTGTATATAATCAGTTATCTAAAACTACAAATATTCATACAGAACCTGAATTACACAGGGTGAAATTTATCTTTCTCTTTGGATTTCTTTTGCATGTTGATTATTCTGTCTGTTTCTTGCACAGGCTTAGTTTTTAGTTCTGAACACTAAAGTCCTAGAATAGACATCAAAAATATATCAGGACTTGGTTTGTGTGCCATAGCTGTTCATTTTTTAATATCCCAGAGAATATATTTAGAAATCAGACTTATGTAGTTACCATACACATAAATGTATTTTTTAATAAGGATCCTAGTCTGTGTGGCCACTTTCCAGAAACAGAAATATAGTGCTTTAAATGCTTAGAGTAGCCCAGATCAATTTTAACTTTCTTACGAATCATCATGTGAATGAGTTTTTATTTATTAATAAGTAGAAGTACAATATATATAATATATGGCATGTATAAATTAAGAGATTCTGTTTGAAATAATGCCTCAGCATAGGGAGCTAGCTCAGTCAGCAGAATGCTTACCCTATAAATAGGAGAACATGAGTTCAATTCCCACAACCTACATGTAGAGATCCACTCTTGTTTTTCTTTTTACAATACTTATATTATTTTAAGATATTCCTGCAATGTATTTAAAAAACACAATTGTTTCCTATGCCAACCCTTCTTATAACTACCCTCTCGACCCTACCATATCATCCCTCTCAACACTGAGTGCTCTTTCTCTTTATTTTTCTTTCTTGTTCCATAGAGTCTAGCTGTGTTGCCCAGCGAGTCTTGGGACTGTTGGTGCCTTGTATGTGGTCAGTATACTAGGTGTTATATCTGTAGAGAAAATTGACTCTCCCTCTTTCACCAGCTACCTAATGCTAATAGATCTGTAGCTACTGATGGCATTTCATGTCCCCCTCCCCCATATCTTTTTCAATTTAATCTTTCTGGAGCTTCTTCGGGTCATGTGCATGTTTTCATAATCACTGAGCTCGTATCATAACTTCATGGTTGTGTTTGGAAAGCACTGTTTTCTTGAGAATGACCACCGTTAGCTTATAATCTCTTCCCATTTTTCTTCTAGATTCCTGATCTTTGTTAGGGGTGTGTAATATGTATTTTACAATTAATGCTAAGTATCCCCACAGTAACTTATTCTTTGCAAGTTCACCAGCTGGGCAAATTGACATCAATTGAGAGATGTTCTGATATGGGTATAGTGATAAATCATTAGGAGTCATTTTGGTACTGTATCTGTTTAGCAGACTAATAATAGTGTTAGATCCACATCTACAGCCTATAATCTACCTATCTCCAGGCAATTGGCCCATTTAATATTGAAAAGTGCTCTATCTACTTACTGATACTTGCTTTTGATCACTCTCATAAAATTTTTCACATGTTTCAATAGTGGTTACAAGCTGGCAAACCAATCATTATTGTAACATGCAGGGATCAAAATTAGATGATCCTTGAGTATTACTTTTCTCTCCAGGAGTGTTCATAGCACTTTTCAGAACCATAGATACCAGCCAAGAAGGTTAAAGTTTGCAGTTGAGTACCATTTTAAAGTCTCTATATAAAGTAATTCAACTATTTGGTGTCATCAATAACAGGGTTTTATCATCATATACTGGAGGGTAACCAGCAACTTTGGTAATAACATGAAATCCTAGGAATATATGTGACCTTATTGGCCAGCAGCTCAGAAAGAGGCAACCAAATCCCTGGTACTGAGATTATTTGCTAATATAAAATGTCTAGTTTGATATGGTCCCTCTTTGCAGCCTTGTTTCATTAAAATTATTTTTGTGTATGTATCTGGACATTTTTAGGAAATCTATGAAGTAGTATATTTCCATATGGCTTTATCAAAAGATCCCTGGCATCAGTTATTTCCTGCAATCCCAGGGAGATAATCCATGATTGTCTCAGACTCAATGAGGCTTCATATCATAAAAAACAAGGTGATAGCTACTATGTAAATATCTGAGATTGACTACTGACTTGCATATGTGTACAAACACAGAAAAAACAACTGTAAAATAAAATCCACATCTCATATAATGCCCACATTCTCTAAGTGAAGGCTGTTTTATACTTAACATTTAGATAACAATTACCTATGAAAGGCCCCTACAGATTCAGTGAGTCCATAGGCCTAGCACAATCACCAAGCGGATTGGCTCTGGTTTCAGAGCTAGAGAACAAACACATTCTCAAAATGGGGCCAGAACTAGGGGAGGAGACACTTTGTCCGAGAACCAAGAGTTGGAGAAAAGTCCCCAGGTCCTGAAACTCAGATCAAAAGAACACACTAACTCCCTAGATTCAGTGCATACCAAGGATATTTGCACTGGTCCAAAAATTAGAGTAAAAAGATAAAACAAACCAAAGAATCATAGTTTGGACCCAGAATCAAAGCCATCCTGCCCTGATGCAAAACCAGCCAATTCCTGAGCAGTAAAAACAGAGCAATCATTTAACACTTAAGTGCTTGGAATTCCCCTCAGGCCTGGAAATCCGCTTACATCATAGGGGATAGCCAATCCTAAACCTGGAAGTCTGGAATTTCCCTCACCCTGATTGTGGGCAGCCAATCACCAGCCCAAAGCCTTGGAATTCCCCAAGCCTCTTCCCCTATATAAACCCCCTCATTTTGCTACTCAGTGTCTCTCTTGCACTGTTCCTGTTGCGGCTACTGCTTAGGACAAATGGAGGGACCAGAATCAGCCTGCAATAAAAACTGTTTGCTTTGGATCAGATAAAGGTTTCACGGTGATATTTTGGGAATCTGGACATTGGGCACAACAATCTTTAATGTGTATTTCATACCTGTTTCCTAAACTGTATCTAAAATTAATGTTTATAAAATAATTGCAGTAATTTATTAACAAATTCTTCTTTTAAAGAGTCACTTCAACCGGGCATGGTAGCACACGCCTTTAATCGTAGCACTCAGGAGGCAGAGGCAGGCAGATTTCTGTGAGTTCGAGGCCAGCTAGTTCTAAGACAGGCTCTAAAGATACAGAGAAACCTTGTCTCAACAAAACAAAACAAAATAAAAACCTCACTTCATTATAATGATCTCAGGAATAAAAACACGATGCAGCTGTATTAAGGTACCCATTCATACACTTGCCCAGGCCTGAGCTTTATACATCCAAATATAGTTAAAATCACATTTTGAAACTATTGAATCCCACTTGAGGCTTTTCACTTTCACTATCAATTACACTTTTTGATGTACTTATCTATCACCTAAAGAAAAGTAGGAATACAGGCAAAATGACATAAGGGTTGGGAAAGAGAATATAAAGAGAAAACAGCTAGCTAATTGTATTTCTATTTTTTGGTTCTTTCTTCTCTGTTCTGTATATGTGCTTGTGTGTATGTGAATATTTGTGTGTGCTTGTGTGTGTGTGTTTGTGTTTATTCTTTTATTTGCTCTTTCTTAAGGACATACTTTCTTCTTGTCAGAGAATCAGGATGGGATCTTTCTCATACATTTTCATACATTCTTAACAGAACATTTACCCAAAATGGAAACAACTTTACAATTTCCAGGAGACAGAAACATGCTGGGCTATCTGTTACTTTACTTCTTCTCCTCAACTGCCTACATTAGATCCCTTTAAGTTTTGGATATATTAAGATAGTGTAAACATTGTTTCATTTTTAGAATATTTACTTACATACTTTATGTTCTTAAATGCTTTTTAGCTCTGTGATAATGTGCTTGCTTCCATTTCTAATATGAGAGCAAACAGGCGAAGTGTAGGTAAGTCAATATTGGTCAAAGGTTTGTTAGATGGCATTGTACTGGTAAAACTGCTGGTTATGGTAGCCTTTGATAGATCTGTGCATCCTACTTGTCCCCTGCCCCTGCGTACTCCCTTGCTCAAAGTCCACTGTCACTTCTTATTCTATACACACCACCCAGAGAACTCCATTAACACTAGTGCAGTTCTTAATTTTTGTTCACCTGAGTGGTGTGTTTTCCAGACTTTTTCTTTATCAGTTAAAATGTACTTGTTTTCACTTGTTTAATCAGAGCCCTGAGATAATGAATAACCGCACTTAAGGTTATTTAAAGGTCTTTAAATATTTGACAACAATATGGAATAATTTGAAAATTTGCTGATATTTTGCTTTTACTTAAAAATATTAACAGAATACTCTTTAATGAGTTTAACCACATTTTCTTTGTAAACAACTCCCTTTAAACTGTGCATGCAAAACCCCTTACTAAGTGAAGGCTTTACTCAAGAAGGAAACCCTCTGGAAAGCTAGCACCATATTAAATGCATCCCATGGCTTGGAGAAATGGCTCAGCAGTTAAGAGCACTTGATCCTTTCCAGGGGACCCAGATTCAGTTCCCAGCCTCCACAACCAGGCTTCCAACCACCTATAACTTCAGTCTCAGAGGATATGATTCCCCCTTTACTGACATCTTCAGGGGCCAGGAAAAAAAAGGCAGTTCAAAGACATTCCTAGAAACAAACCATCTATACTCTTTTTGGAAAAAGTAATAAAGAAAAAGAAGGGCTGATAATTAATTAGCCTCAAATCCTATATTTTTATATTTGTCAGCACCAAGCCAAAAGACTCTAAAGTCGCGTGACCAAATATGTTCTTTGCCCACTTTCAAAATTTCTGGAGAGACAAAATTACCTCTACAGTAGCTTGCACAGCTTCTCAGATGGATTTAAATCTTCAAAATTCTTTAGATTGATTTTCACCTGTGCTTCTTTTATATCTTTTGCTCTGTGTGAGAGAACTAAAACTGAGTAATTCTTATTGTTTAATGTAAAACATTTATAAAAAACCCAGTGTCTCAGATATGTTTCTTTGACTGTATTTTCAGGCTCTGAAGTCAAGAGTTTCTGAGAGACCATATAAAATATGTCAGGTGAGTTTGATACAATAAATATTTTCGGCCTCCTCGGAAGATATAAGAATTGGGGATCTTGTTTGATTCCAACTTCCAGGAGGATCTATATATGCTTTCTTTGGGTTCACCGTGCTATTTGACTTCTCTGGGCTTGTGAGCTAAAAGCTTAGTGTCCTTTGTTTTATGGCTAGGGTCCACTAATGAGTGAGTACATAACTTAATCATCTTTCTGGGTTTGGGTTACCTCACTCAGGATAGCGTTTTCTATTTCCATCCATTTGCATGCAAAATTCAAGATGTCATTGTTTTTTTTTACCTCAGAGTAGTATTCTAATGTGTATATAATCCACACTTTCTTGATCCATTCTTCCATTGAGGGGCACCTAGGATGTTTCCAGGTTCTGGCTATTACAAACAATGCTGTTATGAACATAGTTGAACAAATGCTTTTGCAGTATGATTGGACTTCTCTTGGGTATATTCCCAAGAGTGATATTGCTGAATCCTGAGGTAGGTTGATTCCCAATTTCCTGAGAAACCACCACACTGATTTCCAAAGAGGTTGCACAAGTTTGCATTCCCACCAGCAATGGATGAGAGTTCCCCTTACTCCACATCCTCTCCAGCATAGGCAATCAAAGGTGTTTTTGATTTTAGCCATTCTGACAGGTGTAAGATGGTATCTCAAAGTTGTTTCGATTTGCATTTACCTGATGGCTAAGGAAGCTGAACATGACCTTAAGTATCTTTTGGCCATTCGAACATCTTCTGTTGAAAATTCTCTATTCAGATCCTTACCCCATTTTTATTTTTTTATTTATTTATTTTTTATTTATTTTTTTTCCATACATTGTTTTGTTTTATTTTTTCCATTCAAGAACATAATTAAAGATAAAAAAATTTTTTTTTTCCTTTCTTCCCCTTCTCCCGGTCCCCTCCCACTACCCCCCACCCCTCCTCCCTCCCCCTTCTTCCTTGAAAGAGGGCATGGTGCCCTGCCCTGTTGGAAGTCCAAGGCCTACCCCCATCCCTCCTGGCCTAGGAAGGAGTGCATTCAAAAAGACTCGGTTCTCAAAAAGTTAATACATGCAGAAGAGATA